>JAUOZQ010000345.1:0-46185 GCA_030710315.1 Anomotaenia brevis
TCCATTTTCAGCTTTTTCTTTCTTTCTACGGAATGATATGGATGTAGTCGGAGAATCCGTTCGTCTTAGAAGTCACGATCTCAGTCGCTCCTTCCAGTCGCCGTTATCTACGGCTTTTCCTTCACAAGCCTCTTCTCATAAATCTGCCGCTTTTATTCCTCAACCTACTGGCGTTCCGAACGACGGTTAAAGAAGACCTCGGATGCTCTGCGGCAGAAATGTCACCACTCTTAGACTGCCTCGACTCTCCGGAAAAAAAGCATTTTGGACCCTTCCGGATTTTAAGCTTTGAAAGATCATTTCAAATCCATCTGTCAATCAAGGCAGTGCTTGAAACAATCAATCGGGTTGCACAGTGCACGACGGAAATCCCAAAAGTTATTCATTTTTGAAATGGAGTTCTTCGACACTTCTCTATAATATGTTGACATAACGCTGGTATAACCGTACGCCACGGACTTAAGACTTATGGCCCAATGAACGTCTTTAATAACGTTTAAATTAATCCAAAAATAAAGTTTGTTAATTTTCATTGTTTCAAGTTTCCTTAAATGTGCATTGGGCTTTGAGGGGAAAATTAGCCAAATCAAATAAATGGGAATTTTATTTTTGAAATTTAAATAGACAACTTTTGTTTGCTTTGCTGCTTTCAACTTGAAATCGCAATGCTATTACGTTTCGCATCTGACTGGATTCAAACCGTGAACACGAGTGCCAATCAAGATAACGCCAAATGTAGGCAGGCATTTTGTCGATCCGAGAACAAAAGTTAAAAATATATATATCAAGACTGAAATTGAAAAGATTTACTGCATCTTGGGTCTCAAATAATCATTTAAAATTTTTCGAGACGTGAAATATAAACTGTTGTATCTTAAGAAAATTATTGTGGTATTTTTCTGATTAATAATTGTATTATTAATTTCCATATTATTTTTAAATATGTTTCATTTACTCTTCTTTATTATCTGCATAATATGTGCAGTTGTTTAAGTCGTTACTATGACTCCTGGCACAGTTGAATAAAGTGTGGAATTACCGCGTGTCCCGTCTCTTGTGGCCGTTATCTAACCTTAAGTTTACTGATCAGCCTATGTAGGTGGCACACAGCAACTTTACACTTTACATTACGGCAAAGTAGCAAATTGAAGAGCCTCTCGATGCCTTAACTAACGCATTAAAAGAGCAAACGATAGCTCCAAATGAAATCGCTGACCAGATCGCGATTTCCGATTTGTCCTTGGACAGTTTTCAGATAAGGAAACATCGGTTCTCAGATGCGGTTACATTCCAGTCGTTTCTCATATCATAACTCACAAGAGCCCTTTTTTCTATCAAATCTTAAAAGCGATGAGTTATCTCCTGTTCGAGTCCAACTCATGGCTCTCTTGGACAAGACCCGTGATACTACTGTCTAAGAGCTAGCGGATGACTTCGTTCGACAACAGAATATCATGGCAGACGCTCAGTTGGTGCTCAATACAGAGCCCTCGTCAATAAAAGTGGAAACCAGCCAAGGAAGTTACCTTGGTGTAGTTTTTTCTATGGAAAATGCCACTTCTATCGAGATTGCACATTGACCAATCACTTGTGTAAGGAGTGCAATAAGAAAGGCAACAACGATGGGTTTTGCGATAAAACCAACCGAAAGAGCCCCGTACGCCACATTACTCCTCCCCTAAAGCCTTGGTATAGTCTATAAAGGGAAACGCTGGATAAATAACTAATGTACAAATTCGGTGAAGCGGGATGGGAAGGTTACGGTACGTCCGCAACGTGTTTGAGTTTTGTTGAGTTTGAGTTAGGGTTGGTTGTTGCAGTATCGGTAGATGGAGAAAAGGAAGGTTCATGGGTTGGGAGTTGTCTTTGTTGGTGTTGAGCGGGGAATCGACGTAGGCTAGCTTCAACCTGTCGATGCTGACGGAGTCCATGGCACCGTTGCGATCAATGACTTAGTACTTAGCCTAACTGAGATTTGACTTCAAAAGTTTGATAAAACATTATTTAATGCTTACATGATGTCATGATGTTACATGATGTTACATTTTTTTGCAGTAAAATCAACATTAACAGGTAGCATGTCCAACTTACGGCGACAGTATCCATACTCAGGAGAGATTCATGAAACGAAAAGAAACAGAAAATAAAAAGATAATGGATTCCAAAAATCTGCCAGGTGAGTTCTCTACCGTCTTTGGTCCAATCTACACTGACAACTAAGGCATCAGCATCGGCCCCAAACTTAAACGGCATTTGGAATGTGACATATATAGTACATAGGTCTCTGTCGAGATCGGCAGTAAAACTTTGGTTTATGTACTCTAACTACACGAAAAAAGAACAATTTTACTTGTTAAAATACACATCGAATTGAATAAAATGTAATTGTTTGTATATTGCAACTCTAGGTGGCTTAATGAATTGGTATCTTTACAAATTATCATTGGGATTTTTTGCTTAGTATATTTCCAGGATCTTTTGATTCTAATCGTTGTAATGCCACCTATTCCGTTTTTAATAATACGTTGAGAAAGTGTTTTGTATTTATGTACTCTAAATTCTCGAAGAATGCAATTTTATTTGCTAAAATAATAATCGAAATGTATTAGCGCCAGCTATAAGCATATTCAATGTTTAATAAAACTTTGAGTAAAAGGCGTTTTTTCGCTAAATTTCACCTTCTTACTTCACCCATGCTCATTGCTCCTTGAACTGTAAATTTGAGTGTTATATTTATACACTTTGTGAGTCGGGAAAATAGGAGAGTATCTTTCAGATAGATTCCATTTATAGTAAAACATATCTTTAGTATCCTATTTATTGTCAGACCTATTAACGGTGGTCGAAATGTGCAGTTTAGGGTGAAAACGCCCCTGCTTTGAAGTAGGAGTCAGTTCCATTGTTCCACAAAATTAAATCGGAACCCTAAATAAGCACGGCCTTCAAAACTAAAATTAAAATGAAGCCGTGACATTAAAAACTGCAAAAATCCATTAAAATATCTCAATAACGGTAGGCTTACAAGTATTCCACAGCGCGGGGAACCCCAGTATGTATTATTCACCCAAAATTTCCATTTCCAATTGCAAGTTCTTCGAAGTTTTCTCTTATTTATATGAAAAAATCCCTTTAAAGGATTTTGGAGGAATCAGGATAACTTTGAGTTATACGGGCTCGTAATTATGACTGATTATAATATCGTTTTAGAATGGTGGTGATAAAAATTCTGATGGCTTTCAGAAGTGTACGCCCTCATTTGGGCTAAATTTTTGCAAACATTGTACCATTGTTGGTGAAAGTCCACTAGCATTGGATATGATTCGCGAACCCCATAGATCCCTCGTTGTCAATGAGAATCAAAACTGGTTATTTCCATCAAAAACGCTCTACCCATTCCCGTTGTATCCCATTTAACTTAACGCTTTACATGAAAAAATTATTTCAGAAGACGTTGGACTGATTTAAAAGTCAAACGTAAAACTTTAAGCTGAACTATCTTATGTTTATTTTGTAAACAGAAGTGTATAATCTGGCCATTTTAATGTTATTTTTTTAAGCACGTCATCTATATTAGCATTATAGAGCAATTCGATGAAAATACATACCGTTTGTAAGTGTTATTATGAATAAGAAAATTGTAAATGGCGGAGTAACGTCAGGTTTATCGAAATCAACTCCAGACTTCAAGCACTATTAGAAGATAGGTAAAAACAACCCAACTGTCATTGGCTGACGCTTTCAATGTGGGGAAAACGCAACCACATGGCTTACTTGATTTAGTGTCTTGTATGACCTTGACAAAGACCTTGGATAAGTAGACAATTAAAAATGAATAGTATTTTTGTTTTATTATAGTATAAATACACCTTATATTTATAATATCGCTTTTTATTGAATTAGAAGTGTAAGCAGAATGGGCTTAATAAGTTCTTCTAAAGGCTTCAATTATGTCTTAATTCTTTTCTTATGAGTTTTATCTAAATGTTTTGTGAAATAATTTATCCTGAAAAATTTTTTTAATAACCGGAAAAAAGGAACACTAACAACTTGACAAGAACCTGATAATGTGTTCGGACATGTTATAACACTACTGCTATAAATATATTTTTAACATTTTTTCACTAGTGTCTGAAAAAGATATTTTTCAGATTTGCCACTAGTATATCTGCAGAAAACTATACTTATAAGTTTTGCGTTATTTCAGACTGTAATGTTTTCCCTTTTGTTATTAACTTTTAAAAATGTACAGTTGTTAATCTCATGGCTATGGCGATTGGCACTTCGTCAAATAAAAGGGGGTTAAAAAGCGTCCCGCCTCCTGAGGCCGACAGTCGTTCGACATCTAACGTACCGTTTACTAACCTTACTATCTAGGTAGCATAACACCGAATTTTTCAAAACACTTTACTTTTTCAATTTGGTTTTCCATGCCGGTAAAACGAACAACTCATCGAAAACCAATTTTGAGGTTTCATTGGAAATGCTTGAAAGAACGGCTACTTCTGTACTCAAGTTTGATCGCTGAATCTAATGCAAAGTATGGAGGTGCTATGCTGCTTAAAGTGGTCTGATTAGTAAACATCACGTTCGATCACAGATACAAGGGACGAGACGCGTGGCAACTCCAAGTTTATTCAACGAAATGCAAGGTGTCATAGTAACGACTTAAACAACTGTGCATATTATGCAGATAATAACGAATAATAGATGTATAGAGGCGTAGATTTTTCAAGATTATTCGACAGGAATGTTTTATTAAATTTTAAGGAGCCAACCACCAGCAGTCCCGATCTTCATTGAATAGTCGAAGCCACTTTTAGACTATGGTCTTATAGACTGCATTACGGGTTCAATAAGTTTACCTCAATGCAGCGATCAGCTTCTAACTACTTCACTCAAGCTTTTACTTAATATTCAGTGATTTGCATTTATCTATAATGATCTCTTTTCATGGTCAAATTAAATTGAACCCAAATCAATCTTCCTGATCACCTTAAAAAAAATAAAACAAATTTACAAATTTCGCAAAAATGAAATAAATAAATAAGATTTTCTAGATTTCTGTGAAATATCAGTTACTATTTGTACTTTGTCCAAAAAACAATATGCACCTTACTTACAATTTTGTAAAATTAAAAAGTTTTCGATAAAAGTTAAATTAACTGAAAAATACACTCTTTGAATGTTTATTTACAATTGGTCTTGTTCAAGCTGGTGAATACAAGAAGGCTCAGTACGAAATAGCTAGGTTGTGGGTTTGTGGCGTCGACCGGGGTTGTCCGAAAACTCATTTATTGCATTGCGTGCAAAACGACGTCTTAATCGGCTCGTTTTAGGATGCTTAATTATAAGTTGATAACTTGATCGTTCATGCAGGGAATGCGTCCATTTGAGAGGCCGGAAATGTCTTGATTTTCTGGTGATGATGCTGGTGGGGCCCCAAGCTCTGGAACTTTTTCCACAAAGAGCGCTAAGAAATATGATTTTGTAACAGATGTGATCGATTACCGGTGCTAAACAATCCTTCCATCCTCAGCTGTTAAGAGTGGCTCTAAATAAAGTACAACAGTGTGTGTGGTTTAAGGGAGTGATGATCTCAGTGACGGCAATACTGATTTCGACGGTAAATGCGACGGATCGTAAAGATAATTTCCCCTTATTTCGTGCCCTCTGGTACAATTGTAAGATTTGCATTTGACGGTGTGTGACTGTGATTGTTTTTATTTTATTAAGATTTTGATGTGGTCTTTGGTCGGTTTTCGTGAGAATTGTGTACGTAAGGGTAGTGATGTGGTTTTTGAAGTAAGGCGGATGTTCAAGGGTGTGGTGGATTAACACCGGACTGCCAGGTTCTCTGTTAGTGCTAAAAATATAGGGGCGTATGTCGTCGGTTCCGACGATCGTCCAAGATGCTGGGTGTTTGTCCTAAGTTTTTGTCTGGAATCTCATTTTTACGTTATTGCTCTGTTATCCTGACGGGACTCGTTACTTGGTGCCGACATATTATGGGCCCGCATTCGCATTAATTACAGTATTTTAATAGGTCAGAGATGTAAATCAGAGATGTTCTCATTCGTGAAGTGCAACGTAGCTTTGTTAAAATAAGCCTATTGGGAGCCTATTATGGGATGGTCCTGTTTAAGTAGCGGGTATTTTTCTTCCTTGAGTCTGACTCAGGTTGGGAATAGCTGGGTCATCTGCTTGTGTCTCTAGTTTGTCAGAAGGTAATAGGGTGAAGATGGCATTGCCTCGAACCGGGTTGGGTATACAGTTCATTGAACATCAAGTTGCATTTAATGTAACCAGTAAATAAGGTTCTAGAATGCTGTGATATCGTCTCATTTGCTTGTATAGTTTATCAACATAGCAACCGCTTGAAATTTTATAATTTGCTTGTTGATTTGTATTTCTAGAAAAATAATATTTTAAAAATAATAATATTATTATTCCAATTAGAGAATTTGTGTTATTTTGCTCCTTATTTTACACACTTTATAAGCAACTATCATTCGGTTGTTTTCCTTTTCTACATTGGAGGTCACGAAATTAGATCGTTCAATTTGTAAAATGTCCCGCTACGTATGTGGCGTTGAGGGGTATTGTGTTTCAGCCTATTCGAATCTAAATCTCACTGTTGTTCTTTTTAATGTTCATTTTCTTTATTTTCGTATACGTTGTCAGTGGTTCATCGTCTACTGAGGTTGCTATCCTATCGGTCGATGGAGAGCAATTTTGCAAAATCAGCGGTCCTCAAGTTAATCAGTGGGTACGCTTTAGCTCTCCAAAACTTATGTTGATAGGACTTGGGTTTGACTGAAGCAGTCTCGCGTGTACTTTCCTTGATAGACAAGGCAGTAAAAGATGCCGAATTGCCCGAAACCACCAAGTTTCTTTCCATCGTAAGTTGAGGTATCCCATGGCTTAAGCATCCGAAAATTAATCAGTTATTTTTTTCCCATTTCTAGGGCCTTGCACTGAGCGGAATCGATTCGCCAGAGAACTCTCGGGAATTTTGTGCTGAATTTATAAACCAACGACCCAATTTCTCCAATCACATTCACGTCTGCAATGATACTGAGGGGACTCTATTTTCCACCACCGATAAAGGTAATTATTTCAACCAAGGGTTTCTTTCGTTGTGACTTTATCAATATCTTAAAAAAATCCACTGGTAATTTCCAAAAGGTGGCATCGTCGTCATAGCCGGAACTGGATCCAACTGTAGGCTGATCGCACCAGATTTATCATCTTCTGGAGTCGGTGGTCACGGCCACATGCTTGGAGACGAAGGTTCTGGTAAGTCAATAGCATTCTAGTTACTTCTTAAGTCGAATTTTACTGTTAATATCCATATATCAATGCTAGAGACAACGATTCATTGAAAGTTAACATCGCAGTGTGTGGGATTCACTTTTGTTTATACTCTGTCAAATTTTTATTCATCAGTGGAGGCTCGTTCTTTGAATGCCCCCTGCTGTCTCTCTCACACATTTCGTAGGTTACTTGTGTCAATAAATACATAAATAGATGGACCGCTATATTGAGTATCATTTTTAGGGTGTAAGAAGTACATTAGAGGATTTCTACCTGTTTTCCAGCCTTTTGGATATCCCATCGCGCCGTGAAGACCTATCTGGACGACGATGAGGGCTTGGTCGCCTGCAAGTATGATACTTCGGCCGTGAAGAAGGCGATTTTTGAGTACTACAACCTCAAGTGCAATCAGGACCTGTTGGCTGTGCACTATCGTTTCAACAAGGCCTTCTACTCCATGTTCTGCGTCAAACTGGCCGAGTGTGAGTTTAGTTTTGATTTTTTTCCCCGGGGCTCGAAATATTCACTCCCAGTTTAAGGAGAGAATTGCGTAGGTGAAGTAGACAACAGCTTTGCCTTTTAAAGGTATAAAGAACCCAGAAATGTCTTATTTTATGTCTTTCTAAGAAACCAAAAACACTTATGACCAAATTAAACCTTGCGTATTTGAAATACTAAGTGTTTCCATTATTTTGTCCCCAAGTATGTAAGTGACCACGCTCTCCCCTCTAGTGGCCAGAACGGGCGACGCTCTATCCCGTCGAATCTTCTACGAAGCGGGTTCTCAACTGGCTGCTCACGTGATTGCCGTCCTGAGAAAAGCGGATCCTGTAAGTGCCTCGAATTCCACCACCCATAGCAACAGGCACTGGTCCACTACGAGTCTGGGATCTCTTTCAGGAGTGGCGAACGAACTCTGAGGGCATCAATGTGGTCTGTCGTGGTGGCGTCTTCAAGAGCTGGGACCTCCTCAAAGACGGTGAGTGGTGTTACTCACGTATCGTTAAGAAATTATCAAATAATAACGATATTGACTGTATTTTAGATGTGGTGAATCTGAAGGTGCCTTTGAAACCTGGGAAGAATGACTTGTCGAGGTGAATATAGAGGCTAGACTCTAATCCTCACCTTCCAGACAAAGCCCTATCTATCGATTTTGGGGATGAGTTTGAGTGCTACCTAAAAACACCTCGTGAAATTTTTAAGGAATCCTGTTGGCATGTTTTACGATTGTTAGAAGGCAGCAGTGCCGAAGATCTGAAATAAGATGGTAAAAAACGGTGATTCGTGAGAGAGAAAGACTTCCAATGGAAGTCTACCACGCATTTGTTGGAATCCGGAAAAAAAGAAGCTGACGCGTATTCCAAGCTACAAAAAGCGCCTTGTGTTTACCAGAGTTAACAAGCTCATGACGCAGTGTGTTCTTGTGTTTATATCTCAGGTTGGCAAAAATCACGTCTGCTTTCGAATGACATGGCTAATTCCTGAGTTGATCTGTATTAAAGTTTCTGACACTGGATTCTGTTTAATAGGTGGTCTAACTGTAGCTAGGAAGCGAAGTCAGTTGTAGATTAAGTCAAAAATGCGACTGTTGAAGTGGGATAAGTCAAACTATCTTTTGCCGTTTGAACCACCTAAGGAGATTAATTAATGCAATAGCGGATGTCTGAGTTATTTTTTAAAAACATTTTATCTTTCGACGCAAAGGAAACTCATTTAAAATTAGGGAAGGGTAACATCTTGGTGAGTTTCTGTTTCTATAAAATAATCAGGTCATCCGTAAGTTCTGTCCGGATTTTGGTAAATTGGGAATTTTAATTTTTTCTCGACATCGATGTTTGTTTTTCGTAATGGGTACCTATAGAAAAGCCTTCCTAGATTTACTCAAAGGTGTTTTCGAACCTCTAAACATAGACTGTTGGGAAATAAGCTCGTGTCTTTATGGTGCCTTGCTAAAACAGCAACTTCCTAAAAATCATTGAATTTTTTTAATGTTCTATGTCTGGAGGGTTTGTTTTACCTCATTTACCAGATTCAGTAGTTCTAGCACGCAATGATCTCTCTCTATTCTCAAAAAAGCAACGTTCTGCATTCATAAATCAAGTGATTTGGTTGAATTTACGCCTAAAAACTTTCGGAATATCCTCCACTCTTAAGGCGTACTTGACTTACAACATCTTAACTTATTCACGATTATATTTCTCTGCTAAAAAAACTGTTGCTGTTGCATTTGCAGTACTGGCATCGGTGTCTTCCTCGTTGACGCCTTATCAATGAACAGTCGGGTTAAAATGCTCTGGGGAATTCGGTCTAGACCAAGCGCTAGTGTAGTCGTAAAACTCGGCTGTCGACAAGCATTTTAGCTGGCCAAATGCTCTCAGAAATCGGCTACTGTGTTCACCTCGAATTTCACGTAACCCAAAGTTGCAAATGCTATGTCGTTAGCTTCTGCTAAACGCCAAATTAATACCGCCTCAAGGGTTGGACAAAATAATGGAAACACCTAGTATCCTGGGTTTCTAGTCTTTGAACACGTTATAAACAACCAAAATGTCAATTTAAACTGGTGTCTAGTGGCTTTGTCTCTTCTGATTATCCGTCTCCCACTTATTGATTTTTTAGGCTTTGAAGATCGCGTGAAACCGCATTTGGGGAAGGGGAAACTGTTGATGGGCCTGCGATTGCTTCTGGTGACCTCTTCGGTGGCCGCGGGAGCGGCAATTCTTTCGGCTCATGTGAAACTGAACCTCAAAATTCCCCGAGTTCACAAGCAGCGTCTCCTCTCAGAATTTACCGCCTGAAACGGCCCGCCTCGTGCTCATTTAAACAAACTGGTTCTGTATCTGTGTGAAGATGAACGACTTTTGCATGGGAGATTTGTACCTGATCTCTGATAGGCTAGATTAAAATAGTGCTCTTCAGATTTGTGCCTTTGGAAAATTTTTGTTTAAATGAATAAACCGAACAAGGCATGGGTTTTTTCAGCCTGTATGCCAGGTGGTTTAGCTCACATCCGGGAGACGCCTCTTCACAAAGTGGTGTATTTGATGTGTGATTTTAATGCTGGTAGCGAAATACCCCGTAATTTGCCGTGGGTTTTTTCGTTCATAAGAGCCGATGGCAGCTGTGAAACATCGAGCTATATGTAAAACAGCATTCGGCGGTTATCCGTAGTCGCTAAACTCTGGAAACCATTTAACCCATTGCTACCATGTTTGTCTATGGGAAAACTATAAAACAGTACTAATATTCTCGGGACTTTATCCCTCAAATTAGTGCATGTCCTGATGACGTTCTCTTTAGTTTCTGTAAGCTAATGTGACATACTACTTGTACAAATACACTAGTGTGATTCAAAGGTATCGCTGGGTGTTCAGTCCGCCAATGGAAATGAGGGAACGCCATATTCTGCGCGGCCTTTTTAAAAACACCATGTAGCATTAATAATACTAAATAGCACTAACATCTCGCCTCAAATTAAAATCCATTGGAAACGAATGCTTTTAGATTTGCCAAAATGTAGTTTCTCTCGTAGTTGTGCATTACCCAGCATTGGCGTGGATTCGCATTTACTGCTATTTGGGATAAATAGTCAAACAGTACCTTAACGACTGATGCTCTGAACAACTTTCCATTTAAAAGAAGCTAATTTTATGTCGACAGACATGAATTAAAGATAACCTTGGAGTTTATGCAACCTAGCACTTCTTTAAGTGAAAGAAAAACAACCTTAGATTTCACCAATACGGATTTATTACCCGAAAATTAAAGATATCTCTTGATTAGAATAACTTTTGAAGCTTACCCACCAAATCGAAATCTTGTTGTTGAGAAAAACAAGCCAAGAAAACAAAATATTCATTTATTGAATTCCATAGCTATTAATCAAATTGCTAGCCGATGATTTTATGCAAACAGCTCTTGAAGAGTGAGAAGACCAGCCATCAGTAATGCGCTCACGCAAACATTTCTTTCACCAGCTGTAAAGATTTAAAACAGTGAAGAATGAAATAATATACCTACCTGAAGTAGCCTTTGCATCATCATCACACATGGCCAAACCTACGCATAGTGCGATAATTAGTAATAATCTTGTAGCGAAACGATTCATCTCAACCTAACTGGAGTACTTTCGCTGAAAAACTGAAATCTGCACGCTAACCGCGAAGAATATCGACTTATAGG
The DNA here is from genome assembly GCA_030710315.1 of Anomotaenia brevis. NCBI lineage: Eukaryota > Metazoa > Platyhelminthes > Cestoda > Cyclophyllidea > Dilepididae > Anomotaenia > Anomotaenia brevis. The sequence continues at coordinate 11,500 of JAUOZQ010000345.1, forward strand.
GAAAAATCGATGATGATTAAAACTCACTGCTGAACAGTTTTCGAGAGCGGTAAATTCAATAAATCCCAAGGCGAAATTTTCATATTAACTTTGAGAATATTTGTCGATTTTACACAGGAAACAAATAGCCTTCCTCGACTTAAATTGCCGCGAACTAAATGTTCCCGTTAATCCATTCTTATTTGCGAACAAAGTTCTCACACAGTTTTAGTATTCACTAACACCGCCCTTATTCGCATACCTCTGTAGAGGTATGCTAGGACAGCCTCAAACTGTAGATATCCATCCAACCAAACGCATAATGTATAATGTTTTATCCGCTTTTATCATAAACAGTCATCCAAATAAACTCAAATCTTAATTCTTTCTTCACATTACAAAAAATCCAATTTTAGAACCAAAAATTACAGTTCCTTGATAGAATAATATAGTAATTAAGAGTTTGATTATCAAGACATCCTCCATTAAGCGGAAACACCAATGCCGTTGAAGAAAACGCACGATTCCCCATCAGTCAGCAAAAATAAAGTGCTATATTAATTACTAGGCTAATATATTGGGCTCCTTAGACAGACTTTTGACAACGTCGTTTCGAGAACGAATCGTCCAATCATTGTCATTCGGCGTCTCTTAAGAAAACAACTTCTGCAGTAGGATGCATCCCACGATTAATAGAGCACTCATGGTCAATCCAGTGGTACCTAAAACATGTTAAATATTTATAAGAAAGTTTTTTAAGGTAGCTGGTCACTTGTAGTGGGGACATGACATTGAATCATGAGCGATAAGCCTTACCACTTGTTGCTTGTTCCCCCTCAGCTAGGGCCGCACCAAAAGACATGGCGAGAACAAGGAGCGATTCGAGCGAGAGCATGGTCGTATCGTATAAGGCAAAGCTCACCAAATTACTGACTGATCTGGTACGAATGAGCTGATGTTAATTGCATCGATTTTCACATTTACAGTCAATAGATCGGTCGATAACAAAAGGCGGTTGTGATGATTAATGAAGTAAAAAATGAGCAAAATTTTAGCTGAATTTTAAATGTTTTGAAAAAGTTTGAACTTACCCTTAAAATAGGTGGAGACAGGTTTTTTCGAAACCTTGCGTTTATACATATCAGCTCCACGAAAATCACTAGTCAGAATAGTATTTGTTTAAACTTGCTAAATAATTGCCATAGTTTAAAAGTTGAATATATATTCTAAATCTCCGAAGTGGCCCCGGTTTATTTATTTACGCAATCAATGTAAGGATCTAAGTGTTAATAATTTAAAAGAAAATAAGGAATGAACAGGATGATAATTGAAGTCACTCTTTTGATTAATAGAAAACGGGTTGCAATAAACTCCAAAGAATGTAGCTCATTTTGGTTTCGGAAGGCTAGTACCGGAATGTGCTACAAATGATAAAGCTCTCATCGCCCCCATGATTGATGTCGAGCCCTTCATGCCATTTCCATAAGCAAATAAATGCGCTCGATGGTTCGCATGGCAACATGCATAAAGTAACTTAGAGTCCTCCTAATCAGATTCCAAGATCATTGATTAATTAATAAGAATAATAATTTTCATCCATCTTTTCAACACCAAATAGTCCACCATTTCCAGCACTTTCTATAGGCGTAGCGAAGAACTTTCCAAATAAAACTGAGACTAAGTAGAACAGTGAAAAACTTAGACCCAAGATATCTTGAAACCAGTCTGTTAAAAAACTTATATAATGTCTCTGGTGTTACTTTTAATAAAATTCTCGTGAGTATGAAACCAAATCTATCTTTGTTTATGATTTTCTCTAATAAAGTAACCATTTGAATTAAACGTACTTCTTAACCAAAAATGCTCGTTTTAATGCCCCTTTTTTAAAGTGAATAAATTCTATGAACACTTTTTATCTAATGCCTGATCACTAATTAAAAATTGCGACTTTTTCGTCTGCTTGTAAGATTGACTGAAAGTATCGATTTTCACAATCGATCAACGCAATAACTCTGCGATTTTAAATCACTTAGTCGGTGAGCTTTGCCCTAGACGTTACGACCATGCTCTCGCTCGAATCGCTCCTTGTTTTCGCCATGTCTTTTGCTGCGGCCCTAGCTGAGGGAGAACAAGCAACAAGTGGTAAGGCCTACCGCTCTTGATTCAATAATCCCATTCAAATAGCCCGTCAAAATTCTCCCAACCTCTAATAAATACAATTTTTTTTAGGAACCAATGGATTGACCCTGAGTGCCTTGCTAATATTGGGATGTATCCTACTGCAGAAATTGTTTGCTTAATGCTATCACTCTTCTTGGAAAGACCTTGTCAAAAGTCTAAGGAGCCAAATATACTCTTCCAGTAATTATACCTCTTTCTTTAAACACTACTGGTTGGGGACATGTGATGCGTTCTCCTTGTTCAGTGAAATCTTAGCTTTTTTGAAGAGTTTGTTCATTAGTTATAAAATTTAAGGTGTTAAGGTCGTTATTGATTCTCATGAATACTATACCCGCTATTATCTGTAGATGGATTAACCAACCAGAAATGGGGAGACGATGGCGCATTTATTTTTCAGCATAGTCTGTTCTTAAATTATTTAAGCATACTTCTTGTAAACGTTAAATTCTTTTCGAGAAGTATTTTATTTCAGTGCCAAATGCTTTTGGACTGCATTTAAACATTTGCAGTGATGAACAGGTCCTTAAATCCCATCATTTTTCAATGGGATGGCGGTACAAATTAAGTAGATTTGGAGAAATATTTTACTGTTAACGCAATGTTAATTTGGTAGCTTATGAAATCCTGTTCGATCCACTTTTCCTTGCATTTCATCTATTACCCTTTGCATTTACTGAGAAAAAAGATCTAATAATTAAAGATATTTTTCCCGTTATATGAAAGCAAAGAGATTTTTGACAATATGCGAGAAGTATTGATTTTTTATTTTATGTGGTTATATAACTATGTACGAACTATACGGTGAACTATCAAAGATACGAAAAAAATGCAATCACATAGTCATTTCTAGACTAATTCTGTCTTTTGCCGGCCTATTTTACATTTTCCCGCTAAAACTGGCCCAAGAAATTAAGAAAATGCTTTAGTGGGACCGAACTTACTAAGTTGCTCTGTCGTTCTCCCTATTCTTAGACTGGTTGACCCGTCACTCTACTGAATTTCAAATAAGTAGCATATTACAAAGGCTTAGTGGAAGATTTCGATTTTGCGATCATTCAAGTCTATCCGCCTCTTTGATGTCGAAAATGATGAATAAGCAGAAAGGGAACAGGATTTTTCAAGGAGAATATCGGTCAATTTAGTCGGAAATCGGTTAAGCTTCAATCCTTCTAAGTGGTACACAGGTTGGGTAACGTTACTAATCAGTGTATATCACTCAATAAAAAGTATCAGTGATTTACTTAGGTGTTGATAATGAGGAGAGTGGATAATGACTAGAACCCCTTCCCAGCCTAATTCATTAAGCAAACTCACTGTATTCCAACTTACACTACCCATCGAATTAAGATTACTTTTGCTACTGTTCGACAAACAGCCAGAATGTGCACCTCTAGGACTGAGTATATTGCCCCAAATCTGACTGAAGAAGTTGTTTACCGATAAGTCAGGTCAAATCCTCGAATAAACGCTCCAATAAGGACGTCTTCACTTCCTCCTTTGATATGAGAACTCCTCATCTTTAAAGGTATTTTGCAGCTTTCCTACCCAAATGTTCTCAACTGCACCTCCAATCCACCTAGCAGAACATGAACAGAAAGAACTCGAATCCGAAGAATTGATTCAACCGAGAAAATCGAGTTTTCCAGTGATAAGCACCGATGGATTCCGGTTCCAGCTAAAGGGCGACATGGTACAGACTCTTTTCGGTCCTTCTCTCTGTTGGACCCCTCCTTAATGTACTGTGTTCCTTGTAGCCCACCACGGGAAGGTTTAAGCTCCGTAACTGATCAACACACATCTATTCACAAGTCCGCCAACCACACAAGATCAATTCTACTCCTTTTCTGCGTCGGTCGTGGTCTTCTTCCTTTTCTTCTTCTTCTCTTCACCCTCCGAGGGTGGTTGGAAAGCGGCGGCGCGTTTCTCCACCTGGCGTCGTCGCGAAGTCTCCTCAGCCGAGGCTACACGCGTCTGTACCTTCAGCCGACGCTGTTCAGCGCGAGCCAGGAAGTACGTGCCGGCCTCCAACTCGGCGTCCACCTTCGACGGCTGCTGCGGCGGTGGGAAGGGTGTGTACTCGCCCTTCTTGCGGATCTGAAAGACCCAAAACGGAGGATGGGATTTAGATTATGAAGGAGAAACCTCAGTCCCTGTGTTTGCGTTCATTAGAGACTATCCACCTCTTGCTGGAAATAAGGTAGACCCTAGTGGCACCCTTCAAATTTGACTGACGACCATAGCAAAGACAGTGGGATTATTTTTTTGACGCGTAGCAATTAAAACGGGAAATGGATCATTACGGGCCAGAAAAGCTCACTCAAAAGAAGGGATCTTATTCTATGAGGAAGAAATCTCAACAATGAGCACGAGTAAAGTCAGTTTTGAGTGGCTATATTGAATGGCGATGGATTAGATGAGTGAAATTCTTTAATGGGATTAAATGAATGCAAGACATTTAGGAAACTTGCCTTGAGCGGCTTCTTGCGTCGGCTAAGGGTCTTCTTCTTGATATTCGGCAAGAACTTATCCCAGGACAAATTCTTTTTGGTGGGGTCAGCCATCAACTTTTGGATGATCACAAAACGCTTTATGTAGTAGGCGGGGTGGATATTCTCGTAAATACAGCCATTTACAACCTGTCGAACCTTCTTGAGACCATCGTAGGAGCCAACGGCGGCGACAGTCTTGCCCTGGATCATGATATAACACTTCGTGGAGAGCTCGATGGCCTTCAAAGTGTTGCCTTCATCTCCAATCAAGCGATTTCGCCGCTTTACGAAGCGCTCGCGATTCCTCAACTTGATTTCTATGATATCTGCAAATACATCATCCTCGAGCACGCGAGCGGCAATATCCAAGGGTACTGATCGGGCCAGAAGACGGATCAAATCACGTGCCTTGAGGATGATGAATGGATCGAAGGTTTTGGGGGTCGTAGACACAGACATTGTTGATTCACCCAAGTCGAGTTCAGCTTTCACATGCTAGAAAAGAGAAAGCCAGTTAGAAGATACGACGGTAAGACGAATACTGCTAAGTAAAATTCGACTTGCATGTTCTCGAAAAATCTTCACCACAGCTGGCCACACTTCTTTAAGATACTTCTCACGATATTGTGGAAAGAGAGTGGAAAAAGTTGACGGCGAATAGAGACGACCGGATGGATTATCCTCAGGATTGAACTTAGGTTCCTTCCAACCCTCGGGAATGTCAACACGCTCCGACTTTTCGTCGAATTCCTTCAATATTTCCTCCTCTAACAAATGTAATAAAACTAAAAAACAAACGTACTATTGATTGAAAATGGCTTGAACGGGACCCAACCCTTAACTTCTGGAAATTCCACTTTCCTTCTCCGGTTAGACTTGGACATGCCTTCAACCGAACCCCACAACGATTGCTAAATTTGCCAATTTGACAATAGACTCAAACGAAGAGTTATTTATGGTCATAACCTTAAAGTAATTCTATTTCGAAATAAAATTCCTCATTAGATCAATCAATACGATTAAAAATAATTCATTTGTTTATCTTTATAGTCAATTTTTTGGTCTTTGACGATTCATTCTGGTAAAATATAACTATTTTATACAGTCCAAAAAATATGGTGAACTTATCTCAGGTATTTCTATCCTTGTTTTCTAATCAATTTTTTATATTAGGCTGGAATACACAGTATACTTTTATTAAAGGCTTTATTTATTGAAATTATGGTAGTTTGTCTAAGCTCCAATTAATTTCGCCGGCTCAAAGTAACCTAAGTTTTGCATGTGCATGCTATCTGTCAATTTATCATGCCCAAACGAACCGTACTCAAACTTAGTGAGAGAACTTTTCCCTCCCAAAGGCGATCTTAGACAAGTGTTTCTTACTTATGCCACACCAAACTGCTTGAGTGAGTTCCTCAAGCACAAACCTTTTATAGACGCTCTTGCGCTGTCTTGCTCTGATTTTTCATTTTTGACGGAATTCTAACCCTTTAATTACTGTTTAGTGTCTCAGTGTAGCTACACATTTCAAGAAAAGAAAAGGTGTCCTAAATATTTTTAATTAATAAAAATCTGATATTTGCTGCCCTTTGTCAGGATGTCTAGTCTCTATAAGTACTGTCATGTCAGATAATCAAAAAACCGTAATTTCAAGATAAAGCAATAACTAAAGTTATATTTATAGCTATGTCATTATATTTTTGTAATATTTGACACATCAAAGTTGAATGCAATTGCTACTTTGTAGGATAACTTTCCAAAGTGTTTATTTCCTACACAATTCTCGAATTCTTAATTAGTAAAAACGCCTTGACTTTTTTATTTTTAGTAAGGACATTAGTTTAAGTTTTTTATTTATTTGCTTAGAAAATGGACATCCTTGTTTAACTGAGCTACTCACGTTGAATTTATCAGGTCATTGTACTTGTCCTTGTTACGCGGTGTATAGGCTCCTGGGTTTATGCTATTTTAGTTACGAAAGAAAAGAGCTTTGTACAATCGCTCAATGTATTTTGAAATACAATGCAGTCAATTGCAGATTATTTTTTCATTGCTGGCTTGAATCCTGATGTTCGGCTTCAACCGTATTTTCCACGTACGTTTTAGACATGAAATTTTAAAATTACGAAAACTGTAGATATTGATATCCTATCGCATTATTTATAAATTGTCTATGCTATTATCTTTTATATATTTTTAGTGATTATTATTATTAATAATTAATAAATGTTGTCCTCTAGGTTTCTGTAGTATGTGATTTTGTATACTTGATTTTACAACGCTCTATGAACCTTACTCTAGTCTAGAAGGTGTTTATTTAAAATCTAAATTTCAGAAAATAAAGAGCCAGTGGAAAATCCCACAAGTATTTCGCAATACGCCTACAAATGTCACATTCTTCAGCATTTTCCGGAGCACAATCGCAGTTTCCCTTTCTCCGACGAGTCAACCGCTTTGGTGTGTTCCATTTTTCCAAAAAGTATTATTTTTCCTTTAAGTTCTCTTATCTATGTTATCCATACGTATATTTTTATTATTCGAGTTGGTAGTTTAAATTTAAGCTCCATTGCAATACGGAACATATGTAGCATTATTAACGCCTATCTGCTATTGGAACCTTTTCCTTAGTTGCTTCATTGCTAAATTGTTGTAGTTACTGTGGTTTTTTCATGTCTACTTATGGCTGGAATTTCCCTATAACCCTGGGTATATTTTTCACCTATTTTTCCGTTTTGTTAATATCCATTCATTTACTTTGTCACTTTCTGGTTCCGTTTCTTTCTGCACAATTTTCAAACAACTCCGTCCAATGTACTTTTGGCGGAATTCTTTAACCATCTTATAGACTTTGATTGGACAACTTATAAGTTAGGGATGCAAGATTTCTCGACTTTACTCTCTGATTTTAAAATTTTGCATTCCAATCAGTAGCGGCTATAAATTTCTCTTTCATTGTCTCTAAATAAGGTCCCCTCGGAAGCGTCTTCCAGTGGACATTTTGACTACGCTAATATATCTCTCCGATCAGAATTATCTCGATTAATTTAGCCGACGGCCTTAGGGCTTTTTATAGTCGTCATTCGGCCATCAAAACAAGTTTATTTTTATGATCACGCTAAGTCCACCTCGCATGTGTGCGTGCGTCTATGCTTCCCTCTGCACTTTTCACACCGCTAGCAAGGTACGCTGAAAGAGGGCTCTACTTTGAACTCTCTTTTTTGTATATTGATGCCACTTCAATCGACGCTGATTGGACGACCACTTCCAGCCTGTGCTGTCAACGTGGCTGTACAATTCATTCTGTTGGGATTGCCAAGGTACTCCACTCTGATGTGGTACCTCCAATGCGGCAACAATTAAGTCTCCTATCTACTGACGGAAATTAGGACGGTGCCTGTCGAAGTACTCGTAACCATGACAACAAGTTGTTTATATGGGTGAAAGGTTTAGTAGGTCATCACTTTCGGAATCGTGTTTTAATAAACACTGTGTTTTGGTTTTGTGAATCACTGAGACCAGTGGTAAATTAAAACAAAAGACGTAGTATGGGTTTGATCTCACGTTGGTAGGAATTTCCGTCCACGAAAATGACTCATTTCCTTAAACTTTCACACCTTTGTAATTTAAGGACTGTGACCCAGGTTTGAGTAATTTGCGATCCACTAATTAGTGGACTAATGAGTCTGCCTTTTTCTTATTAAAGGGGGATTCCGTTAAATCAACTCTCGTTAGAAAGTCAAAGCATTTTTGAAATTTAGAGGAAACAACAGCTTGTCATGTTGACAACTTAATGCCTTATTTTTGTGAATCACAGATCGTAGCTTCCACAGCAATTCCAATCCTCGTCTTGCTTTGTAGAAACTCCTAAAAATATGGGTTGCTACTACATTATCTCATGACAAAGTTAATCTTTTTCCAAATAAGCTATCGTGGTATTTCTCTTTCTTGTCACTCTATCAATTCCTCGATGTTTTGGGATATAAGTGGATATTTTTACTGGATTAATGTGGAAACGCGTTTAAAGTGGCTCTCTTTCATGGTTTCATTTTGTTTCAATCGATCTTCACTAAGGCAAACGAAGGGATTGAATGTGTAGGAAGTTTTCCAAGGAAAAGGGCTTCAATTTTTCATTGACTCACGTTATCTGGTCACCTAATCTCTGAGAAAATCAAATTCTCGATCCACGTTGTACTTAGATCTAAAAATTGGGATCACAGGGAAGTTGTCACGAGATTTTCTTTACTCAGCATGGCTCTCCTCTAACCAGAGAGTCTCTAACCACTCATCGCATGCAATTTAACCATTTTGACCCAGGTTATAATAAATACCATAATTAGGACCGAATTAATTAATGTAGAGATAATTTGATGACTTCAAAAGGCGGAAGTATTCACAGAGCATCTCTATGACGAAATAAATCTGCTGGATGTACAATTTTTAAAAAAATTAAAGTGGTTTCTAGTGGTTTGGACTGTTTAAAGTACATCGCTTCACGCTTTCCGAGTACATATTCTGTGGGAAGATCAAATTCTCATCCTGCTTCATGTTAATTTCTAAAAATTTTGGGTCTCTACAACATTGTGCCACGTGCTCTCCTTACCCCATCGAAAGCTAATCTTTTCCCCAAATTCTAATCCGTGTTTTAATACATCCTTAAGGTAATTTCTATGACTACTTGAAGGAAAACTGCTAATTTGATGTTTCTAGTTGAAAAATGCTTTCCTCTACTGATTCAAGGTTGATTCCCTTCATTGTTACTCTTGTTAGAATGTCAAAATATTCGGAATTCGAAAAATTGCGTGGCTCCCTTACTTCGGTAGATTCTCCCTTTCGCATAGCTCTATACCTACCCACGAAAAAAGTGTTTTCTCAACGTATTTATTGTGGTGATTTGGACAGTTTAACTATTTTGACCTAACTTCTGATAAATACTCTAATTAGATTCTTATAACTTTGCATTTGAAAGACGGTTTTTGATAAGGTCTGTGTGTAATTTGACGTTTGTCTGAACGGAAATGACTCATTTCTGATGGGAATATATTATTATTATTTCGGAGATGTTTACAGAAAATTTGTAGATTTACTTCGTGATTAAAAATAGAAATTCAAAAAGGGTTTTCAAATGGGAAATTATCGACATCTTTGAGGGTAGTCTGCGACGTCTTCGGTAGATTCTATCTAGGACAAATTCGAGCAATATAAAGCGTAAAATGGGAAGCCTTTTGTTTCGCAAATTTTCTCATGGTTTCGTGTTTTGTATGATGTGTGATAGTTTACAGGGCAAATGAAGGTGAACTTTGTGTGCTAATTTTCCTAAGGAAGACTTTTAAAAGTGCATTGGTTCCTGCCTTCTAGGTGAGGCATTATTCGGCAAGGTTGTGAACCTTGTGTTTCATTTTGTTTTAATCCACTGAAGTGGTTGAAGATCTTCCTGCGGTGTGATTGTGAGACGAAAGGTCTCGGCTTGCCGGTAGAAAATTCACAGTGGATTTTGAGTCATGAGTGAGGAGCTTGAGGATGCATGGAAGGCGCGGAAAAGATGGTTTATGGTTTGTGTAAACAGCGGTTAGAAGACAGTCTAGACGTGTCTTAATCTTGAGTCAGTAGAGAAACAGCGAGGAATGTGAGAGATGCGCAGCGTTGAACTGCTAGTGTGATTTGAGTCGTACTGAAATGAGGAACAGGTCAGGAGATGTGGAAATACTCTTTATATTTCATTAAATTTCAAAAGACTAGGTTCTGACAGAACTTATGGAATGGCCAGGTACATTTTTTTCAAATTTGATAACTTACAAGCAAGGCCAACTCCTCCTTACAAGTCGTCGTCATGTGCATGTTACAGCACTGGTTGCCATGACAACTCGTGCCCTCACATCCGTGCTTTTGCGTCTTTGTGCGTGGGTTATTGTCGTCCATAAAGTTCACTGAAATTTTTTCCCACTATGGAGATATGTTACTGTCATATCTGTGGTTGTCAAGGTAACGCGCTAAAGTACTTCTTTAGTGCGGAGCCGTTCAGAAAGTTAGAATGTTAGCTCCTCAAAGCGTTGGACTCCCTATCTCGTATATTTCCAGGATTGAGGTGATTTTAAACTCTTTGATTGTCACTCTTTGCTCGTCTTCTGCAGGTTGTGATGCCGAACGGGCTGCGTTTCATCACGGACTCGCATCCACTTCTGCAGAGAGCCCGTGCACCCTTCCGTCACGCCTTTATAATCACTCGGGAGAACGGCCAACGAATATTCGGCTACGCGCTGCTCTTCCCCGAGGAGGTGACTCACCCCGGGGTCAAGGCCACGCTACGAGAGGCCCAAGCTGCTCTCGAGGGCCAATCGCCTTCGTCTGCACCCAATAGGTTCGTTTTCCACATCGTTTGAGGTCACAGTGTGAACGCGAGTTCAGAGTAGACAAAATAATAGAAACACCTGGGAAAATCAATAAAGTATTTTTTTAATTGTATAGGTCAACGTTTTGCGACAATTACAAATTGTGAATTGTGGTGGGTAGTGAGGAAGCGCTCTCCATCGTAATTCTTGGATTCCATCTTGAAGGTTCTTCTTACGGGTGTATCGAGAGTTTGGCGAATTTCCTTTACACAAACAACACGTGTAAACGAGCTTATTTCTCTACGCACTTACACTTCTTACGTCGATGTTTTCACCTTCAGAAACGTCCGTCTTTGACGATTTCTAGAAGACGACGTTTTTAGGTTCAACATAGTGGCGTCACAGCGTTGTTTTGCTCCTTCTTTGTAATTCATCAAATGAGTGTACTAAACTTATGTCAATGCTCCTAGATTTTCAAGTATTTCATTAAAACAAGCATTTTTGGGCGGATATTCAAAGAATGCCCTGGTCCATTGTCACCATTAGTGAAACAGTACCCACCATAAAGAACGCATTTGTTACAAAGGTCATTATCGACCAAGTATCGTGGAACTTCTACCTCTTTGTGGTGAAACCGTAAACCGTCATTAGGACGTAGGCGATCGAATGAGGCCTTCACTGAATGGGTGAAGCATAAACGAAGATTTAAGAAGATGTATCGAACCGGGTACCTCCTCCAGATCACAGGCGAAGGTCGTTAACATTCGCATGCCTTCTCCCTGGTAAACTGACAATGATTCACCTCTCTGCTTTGCAAATCATCCTTATCATTGACAGCACAAATGTTCAACTGACTTGGCTGCAACCTATCTGCCGTAGAGCACCGAACATGTGTTGATATGGCAGCCGTAACCATGCCGCTAACTGGACAGGAGCATTCCAGGAAATAGTGCGTTAAACTCTCTTCGTCTAGAAAGCTAACCATGAGTCACCATTGACTTGTTCACGTCAGCGGTGATTCTCTAACAACTTGATTCGAGACAATCCTGAGCTTCAAAGGCTCTTGAAACGCTGTTAAGCATTCGGCACTTGTACAAGTGCCTAAAATCAGATTTAACCGAGTCACTGTAAATATTTTTCTAACTTCAGGTTCTTCACAATGAAGGCCATCGGCGTTCTCTCGCGTTGGGGCTTCACCAGCGGTTTCTTCGGGTGGTTGGAAGACCTTTGGAGCTCCTTCTACCCCATCAATGTTGGAGGGGAGAAGTCGACGGAGCTGAGTGTGGAAGCCTTTGTCTACAACCTCCTTTTTGAGGCCTCACTCCCGGAGTCCGGCACTTGTGCTGTTGTCAGTGGTCCATCGGCACCGCATTACTTCTTCAGACCTGGTGAGTCGTTAACTGTCGAAAAATCATGCAAATTTAAAGAATTAACTCAGGTAGAAGGGGCTAAAGAGGTTATTGGGAATTTTCTTTCATGCTTTTCGTAATATTTATTTGTTCTTTTCAAAGTAGAAATTAATCACTTTGTAAATATAATATATATTAATATATATATTATATATAAAATACTTTTACTACTAGTGTTGTGTTAACCAGTAAAAAGTGTAATTTCTTTTTTGAAATAACTTTTAAAGTGTCTTTATTTTTTATCTCTATAAACTTTAGCATATTTATGAATTATATAATATTCTAGTCGAAAAATATTCAACTAATTCACTGGTTACCATTAAATCCATTAACTACAAAATTACTCTTTAGATAGAAATAAAGTACTATTCATCAATTTTCGTTAACTATGCAAACCCTTTTAAAAAATCACTTTGCGACATTTTTCTAGATACGTATATTTTAGTGCTTGACAAGTTACGAATGTTTAGAATAAATCTTGTGAAAGTTTTCCTGCATAATGATGATTATCTTGGATCTAACAGAGTTTCCACATTTTCACTGGCCTTAGCGTTGTAGGTATTATTTAAACAAACACCAAGAAGAGGCGATTATTTCAGCTTTCAAGCAAAATTTTCCGGTTTTTTTTTAAATTTCCGTCCAGTTTTGGAGCTCATTTACCTGCCTACCAATGTCCACAGGTTACATTGCTTAAAACTGTGGTAAAAACTCCATCCTTTGGGAATATTTAAACTAAACCGAAGTTTTAAAGGTTGACATGACATTCGACCATTTTTTGTGCCATTACTGATGGACTTTGACTTATAATTACTCATAAATAGTGCACATGATTGAGTCCCATGTAACTTGTCGCGTGCTGTTTACAACAAGCATGGGTCTCGCCCGACATTAACCCACTTTAAAATTGAAACCGGGCTTTTATTGGTAAAAAGAAATGGTTTTGACGGCTTTAGAAAAGATTTCAATTTCGAAGGAAATTGCAAGAGTTGGGCATTTATCGATTTTATTGTCGTCTGTCTGTCTGTCTAGTGAACCGGCCCGCCTTGGAGATTGGGCACTCAGCAACACCCAATTGGCTTCCGGTGTTTGAGTATCCACTGGTTGAGCTTTTCCAACTATTCGATTTCGACAACTTCATTCGTCTGCTGACCTGCAGCTTCCTCGAACACCGAATCGTCCTGCTCTCTGCAGGTTTGTGCTACTTAAATGCTATATCAGTAGCACCTTTAGGTAGAATTATGGAGGAATGGCAAGTGTTTCATGTAACGAGTCTTGTTAATCTAGCTTGTGACCGCTTGGGTTGCCGTAACTTAGTGAATTCCCTTGTTGCTATAAAGCCGTAAGAATTTCGACAAGTCCTTCTCGTGCCTTTAAATTTAACTTCTGGAATCCAATCAGATAAACTGTATTGAGTTGCTGGATCCTCAAATCTCGAAATTGAGTTTCTCGAGTCATGGAACGACGTTGTGACGTAGCATGAAGTAGTCCCCGAAGAAACGATACAGAGAGGGGTCAGCAGTACCCAAGTATCGATTAAACCCTCCAAATTTTCCTCCAGACTACTACCGTCTAATGGTAGTCGGTGAGGGACTGATAACCCTCTTACTGCCCTTCGTCTGGCCACACGTCTACGCCCCAGTTCTGCCCGCCACACTGACCCACTTCCTGGACGCTCCAGTGCCCTACATCATGGGGATGCGCTTCCAGGCTGCACCGCTTCAAACTCACTCCTTGGAAGGTTCCACTCCCAGCACTCCTCGGGCATCCTTTGTGTCTGTTCCATCCTCAAACAATTTCGGTCTAGCCAGTGAAGTACGTCGCCTTTATGGATAACGAGATTCTTTCATATTGCTGAAATGGAAATAAGTAGTACCTCTCCATCTTTTTTTTCCTCTTCAGGCCAACGTTTGCTTCATCTTCATAGACAACGGCCAGGTCTATTCCACCGATGTGGATCTGCCGGACTTTCCAAACTCGGCTGAACTTCGCACGGCGATTGAGAGTATCTTGACGGTGTTTAAACAACAACAACAACAACATCAGCAGTCTTCTGGGATTTCAACGAACGCGGAAATGAGTCATTCTAGATCGGCTGATGCCGCTTCTACCAGAAGTCGGTCAATGTCGCGGAATCTAAGTGAGTTGGGGGCAGACCCCTGGGGTTACCAAAGGAGTGATAGTTTTTGTCTTAATCAATAATTCCTCCAACGTTCACTTTTCAGGCTATGAGACTGCACCACGTTGCGCAAACAGTGATATCCTCTCTACCTCAACAGTTATCCGTCGACCCCAATTCGATTTGGGTACGCCTCTCATGCGTGTAAGTCTGCCTTTCTTTCTCTCCCCCCAAATATGCTACGTATATTCCATTATTAGTAGTACAGCAGGCTTTTGTTGTAGCCTCCTCGCTAGCGGTGAAACGCTACACAGGTTTGTACTCAGCACCCCCTTTCTCCCACCATAACCCCAGCTTCAGTTCAACCCCGCGCTTGTTTTGGATTCTGGGTGATTTGGGGTGTTGGCTAGAAATTGTCGGCTTATTCCCGAAAATAACATCTTATTTTACTTGTTTTCTTTTGTGTAGAGATCAACATCGTATCGGCTCATTGAGCAGATAGTGAGGAGTAGTGACGGTGAAGACGATAACGACGAGAAGCCGAACCAACTGATGCAGCATTCAGCAACGGAGGGTCTGCTGACTTTGAAGGCATCGACCGCCGAAGAACCCTTGCCGGAGACGCATGCCTACCCTTCTGAGGGCTACTTTGCTGCGATGGCAGAAATCGCACGAAAAATGGCCTCTCGAAAGGTTAGGCTCTTGTCTGCGTCAATTTTCTTAGTGGTAATCTAACTTAATTCATGAAATTACACCAAACCGCAGAAACACCCTGAATAATCAACTTAAATGAACCACTATCATAATTCTTTAACACTTCTACCTACTGTTTGGAGCCATCTAATGCTGTAATCCGGAGCTTAACTACAGCGTTTCAGTTCCTTACTTTCATTTTATTGTTTGGATTGGAGAAAAGCTATACTGAGAAAGACAGTTTGCAATTGGATGTCTGCAGTACAAGGTGTCAACAATAGCAACAATACGAATATCGCTGCAATTACCGGAATTTCGGTGCATAATTTCAAAAACCAGACATAAGCTAAGCTAGCTACCGCCAGAAATCTGTTTTTTTAGATCTCGAATCCGTGAATACAAAATGTTGTATTTTTCCAAAAATATCACCGAAAAAATACAAAAATAAATATTTTATTCGATTTATAAATTAAGTTTATGTTGGTTTAACTATCTTAGTCCCAGCGTTTGAAAAGTATTCTGTGTGTCAAACAACCCTATGAAATTCATACTTAGTTCAAATATTTATTGTACTACAAAAAAACAAAAGAATAAATTTTCTAAACGTATTTCAAAGGCAAAAGTCTTGGAAAATCCCAGGAACTTTTTTTCAGTCTAAAATACTGGTATCAGTGTGTTTTATTTTGAAGCGAAAGGGGAATTTCTATGTAAAATCTTTTTGTTCAATTACTATTCCTAATTTTGCCATTAATTCAAAGATTATTTTGCTAATTACAATGCGATAACCTCGATGCTTTTTGGTGAAATTTAAGATAACCGCTTGTTCACTGAGCATCATCATCGGTCTTCCTGGAGTTACCTGCTCAAATCTGCGTTTAAGTAGCACATACCCACCTATGGAAGACACAGGTCAGCAGACGAATAGGATAATGACAACGAGGCGAATCGATCCAGACGATAGCCTAATTAACTTGGAGGAGCATAGATTTAATCGTGGTGATCAGGAGGAGATGATGGGAGTTAGCAAATTTACTGGGATGTTTCTTTTGCTTCCCCAACCCAGGAGCTGATCGATTACTCAGACCTCCTGAAGTTCAACTATGCTCTGCGTGAACTCTTCCTCAACCACTTGGCCGAGGTCTTTGTGGACTTCGAGACCTTCTTTGTCCTGGGAGAAATCTCCGGCACATCCAACGATCAAGGAAGTGGAAATTCGGGTCTACAGGCCTTCGACAAAGTCGGCTTCCTTTCTGAATGCCCTGAGACGCATATGCCGTTTCTCAGGTGAGTTCTAAGAGGATATTCCAAAATGCTCTCAGTTCCAGCTAGTTACATGATTTCCAGATTTATTTCATGGTCGATTGAGGATCTTTTATCAATTTTAGCGCCTTCTTGGAGACCCAAATGTTTGCAAGCTTTCTGGACACTCATTTCGCCACCCTGACATCATCTGGCG
Organism: Anomotaenia brevis; assembly: GCA_030710315.1. Classification (NCBI taxonomy): domain Eukaryota; kingdom Metazoa; phylum Platyhelminthes; class Cestoda; order Cyclophyllidea; family Dilepididae; genus Anomotaenia; species Anomotaenia brevis. The sequence continues at coordinate 28,149 of JAUOZQ010000345.1, forward strand.
TCAACGGACTTCCACCTCGATGTCCGCACTGCGGTGTGACTCGGACGACACCTACACCCGCCTCGTATTCCACCTCAAATCCTCCCTCACCCGTTGCCGATTTCCTGGCACGGGTTCGTGTACTCAAAACTACCTCACTGGACTCGAAAAGACCTTCAACAGGTCGTCTCTCAAAACGGTTTCTTCTCACCAAGGATCGAGGGTCGCCGAGCCCTACCAGGGGGAGGAAATCGAGTTAGTTTTGCGGGACCGAGTTGGCTAATTAACGGACTTGTTATTAATCTTCTGTGCATGTGATTTGTAGGCTTCCTACGCTCACCGCTAGAGGGTGGACACTTCTGCAAGATGCCATCGCCACATCCGCTTTTCCCTACCAAGGGGAAACTGCCCTTTCCTGGCTTGCAGCACAGATCTAATCAGGTGAGGGACCACCATCTTTTAATCACGGAGACATTGGAGTAGGACTGTTTCAGGGTTGAATTTGTCTCTTTATCGATCAAGAGACTCATTTCAACGGGCAAATTCATCCATATTGTGGAAAAAAGGTCACAGATTGCGAATTATGTTATTTTGACAAAAGGTCGAATCTCGAACGCTGATTGGTTGTGAGGCCCTGAGTCCTGTTCGCTTTTCAGTGTTCTGATTGGGCGTCGGATAGTATGGGTTATTTGATTGGCTATGTCCACTAAAAAGTCTTTTAATCATTTACCAGGCTTTGAAGAGCGTTTCTAATGAAAAACTTCCCCTTTTAGCCTGGAAATTTCCACCTATTGGAGGGCAGTCTTCTGAGTAGAGCACCAGCCAATAGGCGTGCTTTTTGTGGTAGTGACTCACCCAAGGCCGGAACCGTGGCCCTCCCCCCACCAATCCCGACAGCCGGTCCTCTCCCACCCTCCCCTCTTGTCCCTGAGGAGACACCAGACGAAACAACGCCTCATTTGTCGATTGGGGATCATGGTGTCTGTGAGCACTGCTCAGCCCCTATGGTCAGTGGTTCTCAGGACAACCAACTACTGTATGTCACCAATAATGGCCAAAGCGCCTCACGTAACCCCCAGGTAAGACGCTTAAATGCGATTTCAGTAGTTTGAACGAGCTCAAGCACGAGTTGTGCCCGCCTGCAGATGAAGGGAAGAGAAGGTCTGAATCGATTACTCACCGGACCGACACTAAACGGCCTTGAGACGGGTTCCCAGTCCCCATCGATGGCTCAGGCTCACTGGGATTTCGTGGACTCGCTTCTGGATGAATGTAAACATCGGGTAAGTTGACATTGTTTCCTCAACACTGGCGATCGCGAAAATGACCAATCTCAACTCCCTTGCAGACAAAGCGAATGGTAATCCGGAAAATGGGTCGTGAGGCACTCCACCTGGGTCACAACTACCAATCGGTGGCAGAAATTGAGGAGAACACCCTCGTATCAGGCTTGTGTGACCTTCTGGAACGCATCTGGTCCCATGGAATCCAGCAGAAACGGGTGAACCACTTTCCCCATACTCGACGAAATATTTTCTACTGAAATGAAATAAGCAGTTTTTATTATTATTCCAGGGTGCGTCAGCAATGTGGGTTCATATCCAGGCGTTTGTTGAACGAACCACTGCCGCTTCGCTGTCTTCCCTGAATTTGGCACCGACGCAGACGCCGACCACACAGTCTCCAGTTCTGCCGGAACGTTCCAGGAAGTCCGACAGTCTTCCTAGACGGCTTTCAGCGGCTGCGGTGGCTTCACCGGTAGCTAGTCGATTCCGACGAGCAATTTGGACGCCGTCGCGTTCGAGATCGACTGCTGCGTCTCCTGTCACTGTGATCAACTCACCCAAAGTCACGCGGCTGGAAGAGGGAGCTCTGGTTGTCCCCGTAACTCCACTGCTTGATGCTGGAGCTAGTTCCGTGACCACTTTCCTGGACGATGTGGAAGCTGTTCGAACGATTGCGTCTTCTTCCACTGCTCCAAGATCGACCAATGCGGGTGGAGGGTATCGATTGAGGACTAACATTGGTCTAGCAAGGGCCTTTGTTCGCCTGGCTTTGGAGAAAAAGCGACTTTCAGCCTACCTCAAGATCCTACTCTCAGATGCTTCTCTGCTTAGGTAAACTGATCGATATCGTAAAAAATCTGCTACTGAAATGAGATAAGTAGCACTGTTTTTGTGATTCCAGAGAGCTGTACTCCCGACATGCTTTCCTCCGTTGTGAAGAGGAGAGAGAACAGTTTTTAGTTCATCTAATGTCTCTTGAAGCTGTGGACTACTTCTCCTTCACCCGAATGCTCCAGAAAGCAGAGATGCTCTACCGCGTCGCGATAATTGGCTCAGGAGTTGGTGGCGCTGGAGATGTTGGTTCCAGTGGCACTGCGCGATCTCTAATGACTTTCTTGTCGTCTGGGTCGTCAGCGAATGCCTGGGTCTGTCTTCGTGGACACCTCGGCAGTTCTGGACGTCAGGCTCTGTCAAAATCTTCGCCCTCCTATGTGGAATTCAGGGTAGGTACACTGATCGAGTCTACATAGCCTAGAAGCCTTTTCATGGTCACAAATAAATGTTTGATTTATTTTATTTTAGCATCAAAACCTCGGCATTTTAAATGCGCTTCAAATTGGACACGACAACTCGGGATATTCTCCCAATATGTATGTCGAAGCGGTCCTGGTTGTAACTCCCCTTACGAACCACACATATCTGTGAGTTTAAAGCTGTACCCAATCACAACTAACTAGCGCCCCAATTGGCTGCTGGTTTAACCAATCGTTTTCGGCCTTTAGATTCCCGTGTAATCATTGGTTGGGTCGTGGAGTGGAGGACAACAGCTGTGAGCGGCTTCTGATTGGTCACATCGCCGAGGTCACTCGTGACGGAAACGGTGTGTTTGATGAAAAAATCTTTTGCAACGCTGAAACTGACTTATTTGTATTCAGTAGCTGTAACCTAAAATTGGTTTGTTCTCCTTTCTTAGTGATTATTCCTCGATTAAAGGAAAGGACTGCCATTACCGGGGAAGATGCTATTTCCCAGATGACTGGTCCCCTTATGCGGCTCTACTCCGACACCATTCTCGATCCAGGTTCATATCTTTTTGCAAAAAAATTATGTCCCGTCTTGTGTGGTGGTAATTTCGGCTCTTTCTAGTGACTAACGCAGTGTTGGATGGCCTGGCCAACTCCGTGAATCGATTGGCGAAACATTTTGCCACCAGTGGGAGTGGAGAGGGCGCAGAATCGAGTCTGTCGCTGTCTGCTCTCCTCTGTGGCGACGACGGAGGTCTGGCGTCGGCCCTCGAGGCCGTCTTCACTCACGGCCTTCGCCCCTCCGTCTCCACAAGTGGTTCCAGCAGTTCCACGTCGTCCTTCTTCTCTCAGAGACACCTGCGTCGAAAGGCACGGCCGTATGCGTGGGACTTTTTCGGTGAGCTAATCGGTCGTGGCAACTGGATTTTGCTCGGTGGAGGAATCTCGCTGTAATTAATCATTAGATTGAGGTTGGGCAAACCACTAGTGCAAGGATCGTGTCATTTGGTGGAGATTCGGTCCTCTTATTTGATGATTCAGTGCGAAATCTCGGTTATAATAAAATCGGGACCTCGTAATAAACTGAAAGCCATAGAATTTAGTCCCGATTGACAGTAGGGGGAAAGTTTTTTTGTTCTAATTAGGCAATAACTTGGTGTTAGGTAAGCCGCTAGTGCAAAGTTCTCTTATCTGAATCTTAAATTAATTCTTTCTTGACAGTCCTCAATTTCGAATTGTGGTTTCAATAGGTTGAGCAAGTTGCAGCAGGCTGTAGCTCAAATGCTGGCTGGCGTTTTTTTGAATTTGATTCAGTTAAGATATGAACTCTCGCGTAGCTGAATCAGTCGTCCTACTGTGGGTTAATTATTATTGGACGGATCAGTGATCCTAATCCTTTCATTCTCTCTCAGGGCTCCTGAGTGTGAAATCATAAATTCGATAAATTGAGTATTTTTCTAACTTATGCACAGCTCCAGTACCAGTTTAGGTAAGCCGCTAGTGCACGATATCGATATCGAGGCTTCCTTCCTTCTTCCCTCTTGCAACAGAGCGTTTTGTCGAGTATCACACGAGCGTTACGAAATCCGAGTCTTATCGCCAACACCAACCCCGTTACCTGGAGCCTTCCACTCGCACTGAGGCCTCACAAATCGGTGGTTTCGATGTGACTTTTGTCACCTCACCGCGATTCGTCCGCACTCTCCCGCGCCACAGTAGTCGTGGAGCCTCGGCAAACGCTTCCACTGGTGGTCCTCGCAATCTGGACGCAGCTGGACGAAGTTTCACCTCAAAGACACCTCGCATATCCCTCAAAAACTCCACTCTCCCACCACCTGTTCCCACGGGGGACTGCGGATGGCAGTCCCAGCCCTGTTCTCCCGGCCCTTCTCTCGCACGGCGTCAAAAGTTCGGCTCAACTAGGTCCATATTCGCTCTGGAAAACTTCATCTCAACGTTCCATTACATCAATCGCACTGGAGCACAAATAGGCAAACTCGGGAAGTTCCAGGTATGCTATCCCATGAAAACATGCCTACTGAAAATTTGTGAGTAGTTATAATTTTTGAATTCCATTTTCCAGAGGATGGTATGTATGGGATGCAGAGATCATACGATATCTGGATGGATTTGCATTTTTTCGGCAACACCGCCGTCTCTATTGGCGCAGTTGTATGATCCGAGGATCCCCTGCTTCCTGGTGGAACCAGATCTCCGAGAGAGCGTCCAAAAGCTCCTCTCGGCTCTGAACGACTTCACTTTCAAGTTGGATCCTGCCCTGTTAGGCTGCAGCTCGGTGAATGTTGCGGGGCAATCGTTTGATTGATGGCGAAGAAAAGGACGATAATCGTGATTTCTACCGCTATTTTATCGTATAAACTCATCCTCCCCTCTTCTATTCTTCTTGTACATGTGTGTTTGATAGACCTCATGACTCTCAGATTTATTGTGATAGAAATTATTGTACTTGCTATTTCATGTTATTTATAGAGGCATCAACGAGTAACAGGGTCTTCTTTGTATTTCATTATTATTCCATGGCGGTCCCACTGTTTGAAAGACAAAAGAAAGAGTGAACATCGTTCGATTCAGATAATGTTTTCGATTGATCGGTTTGAATGCCCAAGCTACTGAGTCTGAAGTTGGCTAAATTCTTGCTGGATTCCACGAATTCTTGAGGCATATTGCTTAAACGAATTGTGAGATGCTAAGTAATGAGAATGGAGCTGTGAATATGAGAGGTAGCTGCACGTCTCGTCTTAGCAAAGTTGTTGTCTGAGGCACTGTGAGTGCGTCACGGTGTTTTATACGCTGGGGGCACTGAAGCTAGCCAATCGGCGTTAGAGTGTCCAACTCATTGGTTATTGGAGTGATATTTTGAAATGAGGAAATGAGCAACTAATTAGCCCGATGACGAATGTGTTATTGCATCCTTCGAGATTTTAGTAAGTTATACTCGAGTAGGCGAGCTCAAGAAGGCATTTTGGTTTGATGCTCTCCAAACCCCACTGGATCACCGACAGGACCTCGTTCCTCTTTACTCACGCCTTAATTCTTAAAATATTTTTCAAGTGATTTTTTGAATCAACTGCGCCAATATTTTTCATTGCTCAGTAATGAATTGCCTTAGCTAACAAACCTGATCATATTTCACGAAGTACTCTATCCAAGACGCTGATAGCCCTTGGATTGTCACCTATTAGAAAAGAAATGACAGTAATTGTTATTGTTATTTTTGATAATATAGCACTTTTCAGCACTAAGATAATGTTCGCCCCTATAATGCGTCATGACTAATGCAGAGAATTGAAAGCAGAGAAGTGGGAAAGCAGGTTTCTGGAAATATTAGGATTCACTCAAGCCAAGACGCCTATCAATGAAGAAATAAACATTAAAATTTGCTGGCAAGCAACTGCCAAGTTGCACTCCAAGCCTTCCATTAGGCCTATACAAGTCGAACTGAGGCTAAAAAGCACGAAATCCACTGGACATCTCACTGAATATTTACCGATAGTGTTCGTGCATCCGTCGCAAAATGAGTCCTTAGCCAATAGTTAGTAGAGGACAGGGGAGTCGTGCAACAACGAGGGGCGAGTCACACAACACGGTTTCTTGATGTCTGCCATAAAATTGCTCACTCCAAGTTTTCTTCGAAAGAAGAGAGGTCAATCATTGGACGAGTTCAGAAGTTAATTCCAATTTCATAGAAGCGTGTGGACTTGGGACTTGGGTGAACTTTTGCCATATGCAATTTTACATGATTGTTGAATTTTTGATAAAAATACCAAAGATAACTTGATTGTGCTCACCAGCCTACAACATATTTCAGAGAAGAAAAGCAGGAAGGTGGTTGGATTTGAATTTATGAGTTCCTGTAAAAGCACTCAAATTGTGACTTAGGTAATAATGTGATGGTAATAGGTAATAATAATAATGGTTAGATAACGGCCACAAGAGACGGGACGCGTGGTAACTCCAAAGTTTATTCGACGAAGAGCAGGCGTCATAGTAACGACTTAAACAACTATACGTATTTTTCAGATGATAACGAAAGGTAAAAAATTCATTTCAAGATAATCAGAAAACTGCTAATAAAATTTTCTGGAAATATGATTGGTAGGTACTTATTTTGCTGACAATATATCGTGTTAAATGTTTCATCTCAGATTTATGTAGAAGTAAAAAGCGCTAATGACACAAGATGAGTAATTTTATAGGTTTAACTCATGCAAATGTGTAGTGTGACTCACCCCGATGCAGGTAGATCTTATGACCTCACACCTTTTCCTCATTGGATATCGACTGCTTTTATGACCGATGCAAGGAGCACTACGGGTGACCAATGAGTTGGACACTCAAACGCCGATTGACCAGCTTCAGTGCCCCCAGCGAATAAGACACCGTGACGTACTCACCGTGCCTCACTCATCAACTTTGCTCACTACGGTTAAGACGAAACGTGCAGCTACCTTTCACATTCACAACTCTATTCTCATTACTAAGCATCACACTATTCGCTTAGACAATATGCGTCAAGAATTCGTGGAATCCAGCAAGAATTTAGCCAACTTCAGAGTCAGTAGCTCGGGCATTCAAGCCGATCAATCGAAAACAGGTATATTTCGACTCACCAATCTGTTCTCATAAGCAAATATTAAAACATTATCTGAATCGAGCGTTGTTTAACTCTGCGTTTTGTCTTTCAGATAGTGGTGTTGGCGAAAGCCTCTCAGTCAGTAGCAGAGCCCAATCGAGACTGCAAACATCGAAGTGTGGTAGGGTCGACCCAACAACGACATTTCCTGCCAGACCACGGGAAGAAGAAAAACAAGAGCACCACCTGCATCTAGACCACAGGAGAACAGCAATAAAATCAAGAAGCCGAGTTCCAGAAGATGAGGGAGAAGGAGAGGGTAGCAGAGCAGCAGTAGTTACGCACTGTGATGCAGTCGGCGAGATGAAGGAGAGAAGAGGTAGGAGGTGGAGGGGGAGGGGGACAGGGAGGTGTGTGCATGTGTGTCCCGAGTGCTCGAAGACCTTCGACCGCGCCTCCATGCTGGCGCGCCACCGTCGCGTACACACGGGCGAGAAGCCCTTCCACTGCGCATTCTGCGACAAGGCATTCGCCACCCTCTCCGCTGCCACCCTGCACCAGCGCACCCACTCCGGCGAGAAGCCACACATCTGCCCCACCTGCCATCGCACATTCGCCGCCTCCTCCAACCTCATCTACCACTTGAAAACACACTCCAACGTACGTTCTTCACCCACTCATCTACCCACAAGCACACACAGGCACTATCAGGCTTGTCACGAGCTTTCATCCACTTCGATGCATTCATGGCATGCAAGCGCATTATTTAGAGTCACATCATGTTACAGAGCGAAATCACGTGGGATCTCCTACTTGCTCACCTTACGTCTTACTTGCAGGTACGCAAGCATGTCTGCGCGACTTGTGGCAAGGCCTTCGTGACGCCTCGTGATTTGCGAAGGCACGAGTGGACACACAGGAGAGATGGACAGAAGCCCTTCCCATGTCCACATTGTGATCACGGATTCTCAGCAAAGAGACATCTGGATAGGCACATCCATCTCATCCACACCTCGACAAAGGCACCCTCTAACCTCCACGCCGCTAGCTCCACAATTGCACCAGCTACCTCCTTCGTGGCACCACAGCATTCTACTCCTTTAGGACACCCCACTGCAACCAGATCCACCAATGGTTTTTCCATCGCTGATCTCATCGATTCCCCTGGCGATTCCAACTCGGTCCATGGGGCTGCTGCTGCAGCTAACGACGAAGGTTCAAGCACTCCACTTCCACCACAGCCACTATTTTCGCCTCCACAAGCCACACAGACTGCTTCCTCGGCACCCATACTTCATTCGCCGATTCGACTGCAAAATCCCTCATTCCTCTCCAGCCTCTCTTTCTTCCCAGCAACATCCACTTCAACTCGTGTTGCATGTTTCAATGCTGGTGCTGCTCCTTTATCTTACAATGTTGTTTCTCTTGCAGCAGAAACTAACGCAAGGCAAGAGCAAGTGCTGAGTAGCACAACCGACGAGGTTTCCGTGAATTTTTCTCTAAGGCCCCAATCGTCGTGTACGCTGCCGACGCTTCAGACGCCATCACCAAGTCTGCCTAAGCCGTCGAGCATGGATGAACAAACGGAGTCGCTTTATTCTTTTGACCATCTACATTATCAGCAGCAGGAGTCATTGGTTTTGTCTAGCATGAACAGGCAGCATTGGTGAATTCCTGGGGCGAAATAGATGGCTCCAACGCTGGTAGCGTAGGCGGTGGAGAAGGGCTTTCGATGTCATACAAGGGGTCATCCAACCTTCCTTACCCTGCTTTGCATGCTTTCTAAGGTCTAGGTTTAATGCATTCATGCAGCTCTTATTTACTCTATTGCAGCGTTATGGAGGACTTGGAATGCCCCTTCAAGGTAAGCTGACCGTCGTTATTGTTTTCCCGTTTGAAAATGCGTAATTGCATGATTTTGCATTTTACTTCGAATGCATTCCTAATATGGTTTCATGCTGTATGCCATCATTTCTAAAAAGCCTAACTGAGGCTTAGCTCAGTTCCTAAAATAGTGGCTTGAACGGTTCATATCATATAGACGAAGAAGGTTTGAGAAGACTAACTCGACTTTGAGGCGTTAAAATGGCTTCCTAGATGCAACTCAATTTGGTTTTTTCAGCCAACAGTCGCGTGTGAGAGATCAATTCGTCCGGGAACACCTGTAACCCCGCAAAGATGCCACGTGGTTGCGGTCGTGCTCGATCAGCTCCAAAGAGGAAGAGATCCCCCAAATACCGCGATCGATCCAAATTCCAATCAAGAAGGTCCCGCTGCGCTGAGAATCGTGCGGTTGATATTGACGACGTGGATTCCTACAGCAACGGTGCGTCAGAGTTCGTGGAATCTGCAGGCTCTGAGGCAGCTGCGGAAGATGCCCCTTCCTTCCTGGTACCGGGGGAAGAATCAAGGGAATGGGAAGTTTGTGGTGTCTCCAGGTGTCCACAGCCCGAAGGTGGGTGTGATGCTGACGAAGAAGGGGCCATATCAGATGCTGAAAAAGATGTAGAATTGTGCGGTGTTTCCCGATGTTCACTTCCGGAGGGAAATTGCGGGCTGAAGAAGAAGGTGCCAGAGCATATGTTGAAGGGGAAGAGATCTGCGGTTATGAAGAAGTGGAGGAGGAGGAAAGTTTGGAAACTTGTGGCGTCTCCAAATGTCCATTTCTGTCAAAAGGCTTCTTCAAAGAGAGAGAAGTTCTGAATATCATGAGAGCCGCAGGTCCGAAAAGGCGCTGTGGGAAGAACCGAGTTGTCGATGACGGCAACTGGAAGAAGCGGCTGAGACCGCGGCCACTGAAGACCAACAGATTCACCGACTACATCCACTTCATTCCACGGAACCCCGATTTCAACTGTTCCAACACAGGAGATGTTGCAGCATCGCCAGTTCCAATCTCATCCACTTCTGGTGGCGACGCTATGGAATAAACATTAGGTTTTCCTTGGAATTCGTTTAAATATCGTCGATAGTTTATACATTTGTGATAAAATATCCATAACGATAAAAACGATGACGTTTTCGCCTTTAATTTAGGTCACAGCCAAAGATTCATATGTAAGCTCTTTTCACAATGACTTCTGTTCTAATCCTTCGAGTTGAAGGTGTTCACTGATAAGCCGTAGTTTCCTACAAGACACTAAATTTTCCAATCACTTCAATTGATTCACTGTCTGATTAAAGTGTAAAGAAGATGCAGATCATTAACATGAAATCGCTATTGTGAATTTTTCTGTACCATTTGGCTTAGATATCTACTGAATTCCGCTTTTAAAAGACTGTATTCCATACATTGACTCATCTGCACCTCTCTCAATAATATCGGTGTTGCTTCTCTAACCGCAATAAGTAGCCAATCAGAGAAATTGATCTATTTTTTCCACACTTATTATCTTTTTTAAAAAATATTCACCTCGGTATTACGTTAAGATTTTTTAAACAGATTCATTGTTTGTTTTCTTTTCAGATAACTAACTTTAACGAACAAAAAATTGTGTTGAGAAATTGGTTCAAACGAGGTGGTAATATTCTAATTACGTCTATTTTGAGAATCAGCAGTTTCATTTGTCACACAGTCTCCTCCTTCATGGACTCGAAATCAAATTGGCTTTTGCAGGCAACTGAGAACGTCGCTCGATTTCTGGGACTTACTGATCCTAAAGGATGGAAAATTATAGTGAAATTGTATCTCACTATTTTATTTATTCAAGGCTGACCATTGTATACTACAACCTAACAGCACATTGTCTTTTTAATGTGGTGATATTTTTCTATCGAAATTGAAAAAATATTCTGGCTGTGTAAGCAAATCATGATGAATGATCTCTCGTCTCCAAGGTCGTCGAGGTCTAATCGATCCTTGAAACGTCGGTTATAGCTCAAGCGTTTCGCAAAAGGACAAAAATCAGGGTGATAGAAAGCTGCGTAGTGTTTTTGAAATGATGACTGGGTGATAGTTTTTACTTTCCATTGGTGCGTGGGGTCATGAATTGGAATATTTATACATTTGGTGAAATGCCGCAGTCAACTTTTGTCGACAGGATGAAAGCGTTGGCGATTTTTGCCCTCGTAATGATGCTTACAAAAGGGCTCGTATTAACCATTAAATAGTGTTAAAACTGTAGGTGTTGCTTAACATTGTTTAATTTCATTATGATCAAATTTTCTAGTTCAAATCACTAGATAGACATTGAAAATAATATGACTCAACGTTTGTCATTTGACCTTAGATATAGACCAATAGACCCAAAGTCCCAGTTGTAAGTTATTTCAAGGATGATCAAGGTGAATTTTGAGAGTAATATCCAGGAAATAGATATTGTAATACCCGCGTTTCCGTCTTCAGTGTCGCCAGATGCCCTGTGAGGTTCACGAGTCATTCAATGCCAGTGGACCTTCACCGACATTGAATTTCACCTTAGAATGCATAGAGGCATTTACTTTGCAATAAAATTGCCAAAGTGGTCATGTAGGCTTTCGAAATCCTATTAAACTTGTAAATCATCTTTAATCCAAAAGCGCCTCATTTTTGTTAAATATCATTTCCATCCACGCAATACCTAGTTTTGAGTCGCAAACATCCAGAATGTGTCATAAATTTAAATCCTTTTGTTTGATAAATCCTATTTAAGCTCATTCTACCTTGCATTAGAATGATAACTAAGAATGTCAGCGAAAAATGCATTGTTCAATTTGGAAGACGAAAAAGTAAGCCTAACGATGCAGAGATTATAATTAGATTGATGGTTTGATTCTGATTTTAGCTAACTTTCCGATTACTTTTAAATTGCAAAATTCTTTATTAATTGAGCAACACGGCGCCTTTGGAGGCGATATTGGCGCAATGGCGTACTTTGTACCTTAAAGTCACTTTCGACCTCCACTTACTGGTGTGAAAATTAACAAAATATAAACGCCTTTTAGATGGGGTCTATTTGAGGGATTCCTTCCCCTTTTCACGATTTACAAAAAATACAACTAAGACAATTGGCTTTGCTGTGCAGGGTGCAAGGAGCCAGAGTGAGGCAAACAAACGGAATTTTAAACAGAAAGGGACTTTTTGGCGTTCTTCGCTCAAAACGTTTTTTTCAACATTGGAAATGCATTTAAACAACGGAACGCAGACGATATTTTGCTTTGGTAGGTTAAGGATCAGTATTAGTGTATTTGAATTTAGAAAATGTTCAACTATTAATTGATATAAATGCTACTAACGAATAAATTGAAGTGCTCCTTATGAATTCAGAAGTGACAGATCAAAACTTCAAGGCGGATTAAATGAGAGGTCTACGTAGCATAAATATAACTTTCCATAAGCCGGCTGATAAAACCCGTGAATCGTTTACCTTGAGAACTCTTAGTAAAGAACTCACATGAGAAGTACTGTAGCCGAAGCTCTTTGTGCTCACTGTTTCTTATTCATTTCACGGCTTTCTCCTGTGCTCGCGGACTGTCCATGTAAGTTGGACACGTGGTTTTTTGTTACTTTTGTTAACCCAAGAAATATCTAAATTATTGCAAGATGTTACATACTTTCAAGTCCTGATTTGGCTCTATTTTATCTCATTTATTGTTAAGTCCAAAAAATCCAAATCAGAATGAATTGAAATTAACTTGGACGTAAACAGGTTTCCGAAGACAAAATTTTTAATATATACTTTGGTTTCTAAAGCATTCACATGACACTGCCTAGTAATTAATGGGCATATCACGTTCAACCTTTTGTTTCTGGCCACTTCGTGGAAATTAATGAAAAATGACATCCTGAAATCTCTTGTCAATCCGATTTCGAATTTCGCCCGACTTTGGAGATTATGAAATGCAAAGATGCTGCTCTCCCTCTTGCCACCTTCACAAGGTCCCACAAGTTGATTCGTGTAGTAGTCGAATTTCGAACTATTCAATGAAACACGGTGAAATTTGTCCTCTAATTAGAATACATTCGTCACTCTCGGTTATCGTTTAGCATTCGTAAAGGTGAATCAAGGCAGGTTATTTCCATATTTCTTTATTCAGATCGAGTCTAGTGGACTTACATCAGGTAAGAATTAAAGTGAAGGTTAAATACGAATTGGCCTCATTGGAGAGAAATATGTCAGTGGCAACGGGGTCGGTGATGGTTTTACGCAAACAAGGCACTCAAAAATGTCCCCTCCGATATCTCCCATTGGGTTCCACACCTCCTCCAAAGCGTTCAATTCTTTCTGGAATAATAAAGTGACTTTACAGTTAGTACTAGTTAAGAAAATGACTACTTGTTATAAAGTGCCTCTGTGACCTTATTAGGATCCTGCGGAGAGTACTCGAATACGTATCGATCGCCTAAAAGGGAAACAAATGTCATGAGCGCTCTTAGCCGAGCTGCCTACTGAAAGATGGGTTTGCACGGACAGACAAAGAAAAGTTTCCCATTTAAGCTAAGCAGTTGCTTCCCGAATGTCAATGGAAACAGATTAGACGTCGAGATAAGGGTCCACTGACAGTTGTCCGAGTCATCTTTTGGAAGGGCCAAGCATTCAATGTCGACGGTGTGGTCTACGTTACCACCAGCGACGAAAATGCGCCCATCAAAGTAAGCCGAAGCAGATCTATCGCGCTGACGAACCATATCTGGAAGTGGCCGCAAGGACCAATGGTTTTTCATGGCTCCTTGTGGGTCGGTAGAAACTCCCTCGGTCTCCTGGGGAATTCGTAGAAGTAGATATGACTTGTTGCAGCAGATAAAAACCCTATCATCAGGAACTGAACAGACGGCACGGAAGTTGATTTCAGGTCGTCTTGACTGCTCGTTAACCCTATGCTCCAAAGTGGAATTCAAGTCAGACAGTTTTGACCACCTACAAGGAGAAATACTGAGCAGTAGAGAGGAACACGAAATAGACTAGTGCAAAATTCTTTTTACCTTCCTGTAGCAACTTCAAACACTTCATTTGAGTGCCCACCAAATATATAAATGAAGTTACTGGTTGCCGTAACCATATGTTGTGAAGTGTGAAGAAACTGAGGTGGAGGGCCTTCATAGACTGTTTTCCAGTTAACATCTAAAATGGTGAAAGCTCCACTCATTCCATTTGAGCCAATTTCAACGATCCAGTCTGGCGAAATTCAAATGGTCAGTTAAGATGCAGACACCAAACGCAATGTTCAAAAGAGTACTCACTGCCGATGCTTGTGAATCGGCTGCCAGAATAAATGCTCATTGCCACATTGGTTTCCCTGTGGTTCATGAAGCGTGGAACATTTTTCACCAAGGATATGTTACCGCGATTCACAACAGCATAGACCAGTTCTCTGTAATGTAACCAAATACAAATATTCATTGCATGTGGCTTTCTTTGAGTCCTATCTACTGCTTCTGGCAATCTCAATAGTCATCAAACATATTTCATAGATAATACATCAAGTACTTCTAAGCTACTTTTAGTGATAAATAAAATTATGTTAAATAAGGGATTTTCGTGCGTGGTATTTGTTTCCTGTGAAGAACTGGGACTGTCGGATTGAGGTGCTGATGACGGAGATGTCAACTCTTGGTTGGGGAGACGTGAAATCGCAGGTTGATTTTCGTTGGCGGGCTGCATTTCGCGAAAGGAATTTGTGCTGGGGAATTTGGGGCCTTATTAGGATCCTCCGGTGAGTACTCGAATGCGTATCGATCGTTGGTTGTCTCTTAACCAATAGAATTACCTCTGCATGGCTCTCAATAATTTCACTGTTGCTTCTATAAAAGCAATTAATAGTTCGTTCATTTATTATCTTTTGTTTAAAACGCTTTTCTACATTAATACTTTACGATATTTTTTAACGAATTCATTCAATTTGGAGGAAAACATGATAATATTCGAACGTTGTCCTTTTTGAAATTTACATTGAAATGTCCATTTATCTCTAAGCATTTTCAGCTGACTCTATATCATTTTTCAGGATTAACTTAGCAATTGGAGAATTTTTTGAATAAAACACCGTGGAAGAAATTGGATTTGATGCAAAGCGATGGAGATTATATTTTCGTGAGCTGCAAATATTTTTTATCAAATTTACAATGTCCTGAAAAATAGGATATCATTGTCGGCCAAGGTTAATCAAAATATAAAAGGCCGAAATTTCCAATGTCTAATAGCCCTGGAGTCCTCCATTTGCGCATTGGTAAGATAATGCGTGTTTTGAACATACTCTCTGTAACATTAAGAATTCAAACATGACTGAGGTATTGCTCTAATAAATGGTTTGATTGAAACACTTAGCTGAATTCAATTTCAGCTTTCACTTTTCAATAATAACTCCAAAATATGACTGATGAGGATTCAGAGCTCGAATAAGTTGCTTGAACGGTTTGATATCTTCGCCAATGCTAAATAGCTTTACAAGGGACCACCAGGTAGCAAGTAATTTGTGCTATCGCAAGGTCAAACGTTCCTTTAATGAAGGCTATAAGTAGGACAATTGCTGTACATAGCCATAATTCTGCTCAAACCTCGAAGTGCCTGAATAAGACTGCAGAGCATGGTCCTCCCATTTTACAGCCTTCAATTAAAGACTAGTCTTCTTAATGTTTGATGAGATTGAATGTCGGGCAATAGTTATGTGTAATGCCATGCACTTATTCGTTACTTTCAGCTGCCTTAGTCGTGATTACCTTCTTAAATTAGTCCACTTTATTTTCGATGTGTGTTCTTAAACACTGTTATGAAATTCTTATGGCTCTACTTACCGAGAGAATAATTTTTGAATTAACTCATTTGTGTCATCCACAATAAATCCTCACCCCTCGACCCGTTGCCGGTGAAAATCATAAACCTAGTGAAGCCTTCGCCTATGCAGATTATATAGTTGAATGGAGAAAATTAGGGATCCCTTTTTAATACCACTTTCCTAATAATTAAGATGAAACTTGTGCCACATAAGATGGTCCATGCAGGCGGGGATATATGGATTAAGGGTGCCTTCTATGCAAATATTATCCCAAGTGAGGGAGACTTCGTTTTAGGACTGTTATAGACCAACATACTGTAAACCCAGCAGTAAAAAATTTTCTAAATCTCAGTTCCGAATCGGTTTTGGCTCAAAGGAAAACCGAATATTAGACATCGCCTTCCCCGTTTCCTGTTTGAGATTGCTTCGACAATAATCGGAGAAAGCAGAATGTGCAGAAATATTAAGGAACCAGTTTATTTTGCAAAATCATGTTATTAGCACTGACCTCCTTCTCACAACCTTGGACAACAGATCAATACAAATCCTAACTCGATATTTTCGAAGACCTCTTTAGAGACCTCTGGAGATTCTTTATTAAATTTTCCCCAGGAATCGAATTGCTCTTTAGACAAAACGAATGCATCAAATGATATTATGTGGAGGTATTGTAAATTTGGTAAGTGTAGTGAAACTTTCCTATAGTCAATTTCAAAATCCTTTTATCCAATTATAAATCGGTTCACTATTTACTGCTGAAATCGATACTTTCACTTACAGTTTCATGAGCAACTGATATCTTAATTATTATTGAATTGGAAAACAAAACTTTTATTAAGATTGAATGATGCGTTGTTTCTAATTTTGTAGCTATCTGAGGTCTGAAGTGAGCTACAAGGTCACAATTCCACACTTTAAAAGCGTCAGCTGATTACAGTTGGGTTGTTTTTGCTTATTTCCCGTTAGCGATTGGAGTCTTGAGTCGATTTCCATATATTTGGAGTATCATTTTCATTCGACTTCACTGAGAGGAATGGAAACACCTGCACTTATGTTATTGTCATTGATGCTTGCAAACTGTGGTTTTTATCAGATTGCTCCATGGTGCATATGCAGATGACCTATTTAGAAAATCCAATATAAAAATCTCCGGATTATATAGTCTCATTTACAAAACAGGTGTAAGATGATACAGCTTATCGTGCTTCGTTTGATGACTTCTGAAATATTCCGTCCTTTAAGTGCGACGTTTAGTTCAGGATGGAATTATATTGTTTTCAATTTCAGTGTCAACGGAGGATCTGTGGTGTTCGCGGTTCATATCCACTGCCAGTGAACCTTCAAAGACATTGAATTTATGTTTATACGACAAGATTGTACTACGTCCTTTGCAGTAATTTAGCTTAAGTGATGGCGTATGCTTCTGAAATGCTATCCTAATTTTTAACCAAGAACGACCCTTTAATTAATCGTCAATACAGGCCCATCAGCGCTACCTTAATCACAACCTAATTAACATTATCAATTTAGACAAAATAACTATCCTGATTCTTTTGAAAATTCTCTGAAGGCAATCCACATAGAACACGGACCAAATCTTACTGAACTTAAGATTAGAAATGGAAGTTTTATGGTGTTTAATACGCATTGGGTCTCACCATGCAGCTGGAATTCTTGTAAGCCCACCGTTACTGCGATAATTTAACGATATGTTGCTGATTTCAATGCCACGGTTTCCTTTTGATTTTGCTTTTCTCTCAACTTACTGTGAATGATGTGCGTCTGCGTAATGCCTTGTTAATTATGGGTGATAATGAAAATTGTCCCTAAACTGAAGCAGAGGCGTATTTCACCTCCAATTGCATGTTTTCAGCACAGCTGACTCTCAACTCCTCTGTGCAGGGAGCATTGAGCAAGGGTGAGGCAAGCAAATGAAACTTATTAAAAGAAGGTTTTTGGAAAGCATTTCGCTTAACTTTTTTTAAACAAGGTTAAAGGTAAAACGGGTTTACTATTGATTGGTGGAGGCAATATTAAATGTTAATTAACTGAATCAATTTTTTCACTGGCGTCATGTAAGGGTTAAATAATATTTATTTTGCAAAAAAATCGATTTAACATTTTTAAATGGTACATCTATACAAAGCCACAAGTAAAATCTCACTTAATCTTGGCAGTTATAATTTATCCTTGACTTAAATTGAGACACTTAAAAATAAAGCAATTTCGTATCAGTCACATTG
>JAUOZQ010000346.1:0-45813 GCA_030710315.1 Anomotaenia brevis
TCGTTGCTGCACCCAAAGGAGCATCTCATGGCTCGATTCCACTTCTAATACAACGACTACCGCAATGAAGAAGCCCTAAAGAGCCTTGACACTAACGCCAGCTCGTTGTGTGTGTGAGACCAACCACAATCTGGATGTGTCCGTGCAGAAGACGGCCAACCACGTGGCCACGCGTACCCTCAATCTCAACCTGGTTGGCGGTCGCAGTTCACTCTCAGTTGCTGCTGCAGCCATCTTCATGGCTAGGGTGAAAAAGGAGAAGAAAGAAATCGGCTAATCGGCTGGTGTTGCCGAGGCGACTATCTCTGTCACTTACCGCGCAATGCGTGTCAGGGTGGCCGAGCTCTTTCCGGACGGCACTAACTTGCCTGTGCCTCTTGACAGCCTCCTGCCTTCTTTAATACCCGAGCTAATGTCCCTACCCAGTTCCTCAGTACCCTGTACCAAGTATCAGTAACTGTGCCTCTCTCACGTCGTGCTGGTGGTGGTGGTGGTGTTGGAGGTGCTGGATGAGGTAGTAGACAGCGACGCCAGAACGGAAGCTGTGGCAAGCGTTGCTAAGTGGAGCATTTGCACAGCACGATTCACGTCGGTTGGGTGGTGGAGCTGTAGGTTATCGGGTAATTTTGCAGGCTAGATAAACTGCGAATTGGAAGTATGTCATTTGTTGGAGTGGAAATGCGAACTAAATCTCCCAGCAGCCATGTGACAAAGTTGGCTATCAGGTTGTTTTCAAGGCTTATTAGGCAGTGAATCAAGGACCATTTTCGGTGATAAGTCTTTGAAGTGGAAACAGTGAGCTGCCTTGTTGCGACGTGAGAGCCGTAAAAAGGGAACCACGCTCTAATGTGAGTTGCAAATCATCGTCGGATCATCTAGCACAATACACAAACGAATTTGTTGTCAAGGCGTCGCAGTCTATTTTGCGGTGTTCACCAAAGTCCAAGGAATTTCTACTGTGTAGCTACATTATTCAAAACTGAAATCCTAACACCTGTCTGAAGTTGACTGGCGTGTACAAAAGGGATCTCAGTCCCATGCGCTCCAAATTTTTTGTCAATTATGCATAGTGCCTTCGATGAAGATTCTTTGGCCTTGTAATAGTAAATTTTTTTGAAATTGTTTTATGTATTTGGTATACCCCGTTAGGGTATATAAGACTTTGGGTTCAGAGTGTGCCAAAGAAGGTGGTACTAGAATAAAAGCTTTAAATAACAACGCGGGTTCGTCTTCAGAAATGATAAGACATGTGATTCTACAGAAACTGGCTGCAGCATGAGAGATGCGTGTGTGGTATTTTGTCAGTTGTCCTAATTATAACTTGTCACACCTCCTTACCTGAAAATGAGTTTCAGGAATCCTTCAGTGTGTGCTTGCGAACAGGTAACTTTATTGCTTTCCATCCCCAAAAATGCAATTATGAATGAAGTGCTGCAATCACATTAGCCATTTTTAAGGGAGAAATATCAAAAATTGTTTCTTAATAGCAATCACAGTTATATTCATCCAATTAAAAAATCAAATTAAAAAAGTAATCCAAAAATGTATTTGAAAATTTCTACACCATTACGTTTGGCTAGTTAGTAAAATATTGGAACAAATAATTTTGTCACCTTTTTGAGCAGATAAATGTAAAACGAATAAGAAGACGACAAATTGATGAAGATGTCCTAATTGCTTGGTGCAGAACAAATGGTAGGTCACATTGATGAATGGGAATGTTTTCCTCCCTACGTACGCCTTAGAAGGGCTGCGATGAACACTTTGAGGAAGTGATCACGACTAGACAATCAAAGAAGTTTAACATTTCCCATACTGTCTCTTTCAAACATGTATTTTTATAATCAGGCTTTCCCACAGTTTGGAAGACCTATGCTAGTTGTGACTTATCTATGAATGTGTAATATGCAATTTCAAATTTTGAAAAATTATTATTCAGTTGCATTAATGAATTCTTTTCGTTATTTCGAAAGCAAGTCCCCACAGATTATAAGCTGCAAAAATGGATAACTTTACGATTACTTTGGTGTTAATTTGGAACGATACATTGTAAGCGCATTATGCTTTCCCAACCACAATGAAAGCAATCGCGCCGTAAATAACCTCATCTGAGTTGAAGGGTTGGATACAGTCAGTGGAAAGCAATTGGGTTGAAGGGGCTTAACAAGTAGTTCAATGTGGTAAAATCAATCATCTAAACTTCCGCGAAGGAAAACATCAGTAATGTATAATGAGGTGGGAAAGAACACCAGATTTTCTATTTTAAGAAATGCAAGGCGCAGAGAAAGTATGACATGCATTGAAAAACAATCAATGTTCAAAAAATAACACATATTGGTGTAGTTAGATGTAATATATACAAAGGCAAGTACATTAGCTAAGACAAGGGAATACTTTATAAACCTTAATATACACCATCGCTTTTCTAGTCTAGTTGGTAATCTAATGCTTTCTTAAGATGAGTAGTTTTTATCATAAATTGAGCAGCTAGTGCATTTTGAGTTACTAAAATTATCACTTATTTTTAAACCGTAGTTTAATAGTAGCTTTATATATGGAGAGGTACCCCACTGGTAAGTGAGATTTCTAAGCTAGTGCAGACAGTCAAGTCACATGTTCACCGAATTTCAGTGGTTCATTGCGATAAGCCAGTCTACTTGAATGGTAAACTTGCGACCTGACAGTCTGCACTAGCCTGGAAGTCTCACTTACCAGTGAGGTGTCCCTCCAGTCACAACACGGGCGTTAGCCCACGGCTCAAAAATAGGTGATAATTGCATTACAACACAATATATGAAATAGGAACACTTGGGTGAAATGCCTGCAGTAAGATGAACAAAAGTAATGTTTCTACTAGAAAAAACAAGTTGTCACGTTTATCTCTAATAAATTGTTAATACAATTGCACAACTACATTTAGGATTTTATTTGTAAGGGTTGAATACAATAGAAAATAATTGCTCCAAAGCCAATGTCGAAGGATTCCCGAGAATGCACTAAATTGAGTTTCAACAAAGAACAAAGGAGTTCATGCACCAAGATATTTTACTGTTGAATTCCTATTGTCTTACTCTGCCTCTGATAGCAACTTTAATGTTCGACTTAAAGTGCGAGATACAAGAACGGATTTTCGCTCTTCAAACCTTGTGACTGCATCCTACCATTAATCTCAAATGGGATACTTTAGATCGAGATTGCTTGCCATGCTCTTGGACACGCAATGCCTCCTACAATATACATTAACACCTAAGTAAAGGTTTCAGTACACCACCTACAAACTGCAATACAAAGGGTGTACACAGCTCTACAGCGGAATAATGCTTCTTTTTGAAAATGAAATCTTTCATCATCGACGCATTATCTGCCTAATTGCCTGATAGTCCAAAACCCACCGCCGAAGTCAATGTTTTAGTTTGGCTTTTCAAGAAATACGACTACAAAGCTTTGTTTTGACTCTCGCACTGCGGGATTAATGAGTGTCCTTTATTTTGAAGTGTGAAAACATGGATGAATTGCCTTAATCGACCAATTTATGAGTAAGTGGTTTTATCGAATATATATTCTGAAATTTTTAAGGCTTGGCTTTATAAAAATGCAAACATGTTGCAGCATTACGTATTATTACTAGTATTACTATTTGTTGATTCTACATGAATTTGCTCTAATAAGTGCAAAAATTCATATTTCCTTATATGTTAACTATAAACCAAACAAGATGCTTCAGAAATTTTTAAATAAATGCCTAGCTTTCTTATTTGTTTTTTAATCACTTCAAATAAGGACATTTTCTGTAATTTTTCCACTTTTTCCAGAATGTCTTTATTTAACAGTGACAGCATCCGTTTTAACCGAAATTCCCATGGCAATAAGGAACAACTAGACTAACGTAACATTGTAAATTATCAATTGTATCATGCCAGTTAGCCCAACAGTTGGCAAAATATGCCTCTCTGCCAAATCCCCAATCTCCTCAAATAAAAAATTACTGTGGTTTGAGAAATCCCTAAATGCATGTTTTAATAAGGAATACTGTGATACCGTGACTTCTTGGTGGGTGGCCGTTCAATTTTGACATATCTGTTTTCTAAATTCCCAGATCAAATCAGGTTGTGCTTCGGCAATAGCCATTTGCAAAAATACTAACTAGCATATCGAACTGTGAACAAACGCACTCCAACTTCTCAGGCGTATTTAAAGCAAAACACTGAGTAAAAATAGACTAGAACCAAATGCATCCGTTTTCATAAAAATGCTTTAATTTCGTATAATTTTAAAAGACGCCCGTTTTTCATTAAATTTGTTATGCGTGTTTTCGATTGTTTGATCTTTGTGGGAGTCGGGTAATCCGGCTCAGCGAATAGCCCTAAGGTTAGTGAGGATTATCATAACATTTTTCTACCCATTTTCCACACTGAAACATTGATCGCTCTTTTCTACTAGTTTTCAAATAGCAAATCTCCTACTCTTAATGTGACACCAGATGGTTTGCTTATACCTACGACTCGAAAGTCCATTTAGTCGTTTGGCCCTTCATGCCCTAAGCATGACATCGTCCCTGATGCGTCAAGTTCAACCTATCATTAATTCTTCTCCCTGTTCACCGATACATCTAGAACAATATGCACATGTGACAGGAGGTTGCGTTTACTGAGAGTTAACTCAGCCTATCTGAAATTTAACACAATCACATTCTGTTAAATTTATTTAGAGCCAAATGTGAGTAATAATTGCATCTTTTAAATTAAATTCACAATTAGCATTAAGATAACCTTAACGATCAATGATTTAAAACCAAATTTTATTTGAAAGATTATTGTTAAGTCCGTTGTAAGTAGAATTCACTAATATTCAGAAGCAGCAAAAAATCAGACTGAGAGCCGTTTTAAAATCTTTTTCAGCCAGAGAACGAAGCGAGAAGGATGATGAAGACTGGCATAGATACGTACTGTAGGGTCTGTGGGGGCCCAATAGATCAAAAGCACTAACGGGCAGAGGCTTTCAAATCTTGTGCGGATCTGTTTTGAGGACACAGTCTGATACAGCTGCGTTGTGTCATCTTGGATGTCTTGTGAATTATTTACAGTATTTCAGTAAGAATGCCTCACCAGTTTAGCTTGGATGTGCGAACTCGCCTTTAGTGTGAATTTGTGAAATTGTTCAAAATGGTGCCGCTTGACGGTGTCTCAATTTGCTTGCCAAAATGTTATTAGAATGCTTGAAATCCGGCAAAAGTATGTCGAAAGCTGTTGCGGGCTGGCCAACGTTGGCCAACGCGCGCGAGCCGTGACCTTGACAGGTCACGTGACACCATTAACCATGGCCCCCTCAGCAATAACCAACCTCGAGGTAGGTGAGGCATTCGTGGTAGGCAAAATAGCAGAGCGAGAAAGGTAGAAGTAGGATACCATGGACGCATTATATTAAGGATTTAGAGGGGATTTAGTCTAAGTGTTTGTGTGCACAACAAGCGGCATTTCTGTGTCCAACTTGAACGTTGCTTGAAAGTTACCCATTGTGCTTTGTTTTCATTGTCACTTTGTATGTAGACTGGTAGAGCTATAGCTACGCTACCCAACTGAAGCAGCTGCCGGACGAAAGATGGTGGATTTTCTCTATCCGGATGGTGCCATTCCACCTTGCAACAACAATGTTTTTCCTCCTTGCTTTTAGCTTTTCTGAACTTCTTAATCTCTATTCTTGATGGCTGCCCAAGTGCTTCATAGATATTTCGTATAAGGTGTAGGTGTTTGGTTGAGGCGTTGTCCACCGGTGGATGCAGATTCCAGCATGCAGCAGCTATAGTTATTCCAGAATCTTCTAGAAGTGTTTGCCATGCTTTAATGGATTCCAGAAAACAGAGATCCGCTTCAGTGCCTCTCCAGGGACGGAATGCAGGTGCATTTGTGTTCCTCTCTCTCTGGACCTATTACATCTTTGCAGCAATTCAATTGCCTGTATATTCTCATGTAATTGGGATCCATTGAGACTCGTCCGAAAAATATGTTCTCTGTTATGTTCAGCCTTGGTGTTTTCTTCGGATTTTCTTCTTTATCAATGGCTACATCTTGCTGGGCTGCCTATTGTCTTATCCGTTGAATGAGGTCATCGTTTTCATCAATCTCCTTCATTATTAAATCGACGGCAGCCTCGTGTGATTCTCTTAATTTGACTGCTGGTAATTCAGGTAGAAATAGGCAACTTTCATTTCTAACCACCACAGTCTCGCTTTCGTTAAAAATCTTTTCTGCACACTCATCCAGTAATATCTTATCGTCGGTCATGGGTAGCAGCAACATGACTACTCGTCAGGCACTAATTCCCATTAGTTGAATGTCTGGGCACATATACGTTTTGGCTAATAAAGCCAATCAGATGAACAACCAATCAGGAAAAAGCGTTAGCTTAGTAGAAACAACTCTAATATTCCCATTGGTCGATTCCTATTGGATAGATATAAGTGTATAAATAGGAGGTATGTCGCCATCATTTCACCATTCAATATGGCTGACGGTGGTGTAAGACCGATGTACTCCTTCATTACATCCAGTGGACGGAAGATGATGAAAAATGTGTAGCCATACATGATGCTATTAGAGAGGATGCTTAACATCCCAAAACAACCATGTTTGTAAGTCATGGTAATCATCATCCTCAAAAGTACGTTTCAAGAAATGTCGCTGATATCCAGAAGAAGGTTTTCGAATGCTTTCAACTGAACAAAACCTCTATGGGGTCGCTGCAGTCGAGTACATATTTATCGCAGCAGTATATTCGAAATTAGCAATCGTATTAAAATATCTTACTACTAAACACGATGGCAAATGTTCTCACGATCGAAAGGACGACCGAACTACTTATATATACAACCTATTCATGGCAATGCTTGGGAGAAAGCTGAAAATCATACGAAAACGGAGTGCGTAAACTGCACCAATGCCTCTGAACTGCGTCGTAAACCTTGCAGATGACGAACACCGGAGAACCTAAATGGAGTGATAAATTGCAGATTGAGGTTGTTTTATTTGAACTCTAATTTTATTGGAGTTCGCACCGAAGAAGATGTCTACGATTACATTAACGAGGACACCGAGAGACTTAGCCATTTATGGGCTAAATATGGCGTTCTTTGGAAAGGCAAACTACGTGACTACATCAACGCATTGGGTAAGAGAAAACAGAAAGCCGAAAATTTGCCATTTTTTGATAACCCTACATTGAAATTTTAAATAATCATGCCTAACGTGATAAAATTCACGTTACCAACCTCATTCATGGAGAACATCTTCAAGAATAATATTGTTGATCCAAAACAGTATTAAGTGTGGAGACAATCATTTAATGCAAACTACCGAGAGTCAATGCCCCAGTTATTCGAGGACCCACATCTAGTGGAAAATCGCTCGAGGCAAAAAATCTAGCAAAACCCTATATTTATGTTCGTGTTTCCAGAGACGTTGATGCCAAAACTTTTTACTTGAAAAATCTACTAATTCATGAAATCGCCTTAATGGAGTAGACACGGACAACGATGACCTCAGTTTACAATGCCAAGGAACTGCTGGGCGGAAGTCAATAAATCACCTCAGGAACTACAACGTATTCACTACGTATTATCACTACCAACCGTGCGCTTTGGGACGATTTGATTGGTCTGGAAGTGGAACCAATAAGAAAGCGTGTTATCGAGTATCAGTTCACTCAATCAATAAGGGAAGACTACCAACCAATCATTTGCTTTTGCAGTTGGAAGGTCTTTTGCAATGAGTTCTTGACTAAATACACATTCACTTTTTTATTTGACTTGTCGCGTCCGGGCGTGTCAGGGTGGCTCTGAAATATCCGTCCTCGCAGGTTACGTTTCTGATTTTCCAGAAAAAAACTGAGAGGGGCGACAGAGAGCACTACATAAAAGTTATAAAGGAGGAATCAGAGATACTTAGTAATCTATACGCGAACGAGAGTACCGAAGGTAAAAAGAGGCTACACACTAGACGAATCCAGGAATTTCTCAGACAGAAAGATCTTGGTGAAATTGAGGTATTAACCACAGGTTACGTCTACCCCACGGGTGATTAGCGTCCTTGGTAGTCCATGTACCATTCCAAAGTTTTGTGATCCAACTCTTGCGTCCCAGGTAGATATCATCGTAATCATAGTCAAACTTAGCAACCGAGTTCTCGTTCATCCAACGAACGTTATCCCAATATAATGGATTCCCGAAATGCTTGGCAGGTACAATCGCTCCTCCATGATGCATACTACTGCGAATATAATCCGCAGAATTAACACCAGCGCAACAAGAGGGATTATCCCAAAATGAATTGTAACCGTTTTGGTGGTTCCCGAACAGGCAAGTGCTCTGGACGCCACTGTTATGAATTGACTTATCTTATAATACACCCTCTTTAGCGAACAATCGGATTACCAAAATGACTTGTCTTTAAACAAAGAGTAAATGTAGTTGTTT
Source organism: Anomotaenia brevis (assembly GCA_030710315.1). NCBI lineage: Eukaryota > Metazoa > Platyhelminthes > Cestoda > Cyclophyllidea > Dilepididae > Anomotaenia > Anomotaenia brevis. Next base: position 8,468 of record JAUOZQ010000346.1, read on the forward strand.
TATGAAAATATCCTTAAGCCATCAGCATCAAAGAATGATTAAATGGCAGGCAGTACCAGTGGATTGTACCAGGATAGCAGTATATCAACCTTTGTTTCATTTTGAGTAGTAGACCTTGATTCGGTATACAAGTAGTCAGTGTTTCATACGTTTTATTTTATTAGTATGCTCGTTTTCACGATTGTGTGCGATACATTATTAAAACCCTAATATGAAAGCTGGCTGACTTTTTCTGCCAGATCATGGTTTATAAGATCTTTGATTATATTTTCATCATGAAAATGGGGATTATCCTAATGATAACGTATAAAGAAGATGTGCTGATCAGCACAAGATCTTGATCGACTAGATTACCTTCAACATTTCGCAGAAATGAAACGATAACGGGTGCTCTAACACATAGAAATGTTTTCGGAATACCACTTGTCCACTGAAAACGTGGGTTTCAATTAAGAATCGCAATTCCCTATTTAACAAATTTGTCGTTTGATCAACGTGGATACATGGAAGTATTTCTAACGCCTTAATGCTCAAGGATTTCAATAATTTTTTTCGTATTTCACGGAGCTAATTTGCATATTGTTTTCATTTTAAACTAGTGGTTAGTAAAAATTCACAGCATTGGAATTAAGCAATCTGATATGGAACATGTTTTGAAACAAATGGACTGTTACATCAGAAGAATTGCGTCAGGAGATTTGTAGCTTGGCAGCTAAAGAGGTTGCATCGGAATGATTACGGTCTAACCGACTGTGTGTACATTTTTAATAAGTTGATGGTACTACCACAGAGTCTGAAGCGAGTATAGTAAGGCGTAAGATGGATGAATGGCAGGCGTCGATTCACTTGATTTGTAAATCAGTGAGGCTGGTTAGAATCTCAGTTAGGCTAAATGATACTATACGTCAGCTTATGACAAGGCATTGTCTCAATGACTACTAGCATTCTTTGCCCATAGTGTTATAACAGGACCTGAGATTGCAGATGAACACGCGAAAAGGAGAGATAAATTGAAAAGATGCAGTTTAAAAAATATTGTTTTAAATGGTAAACACAGAAGCAGATATTTTCAATTCCATTTTATTTGGCTGAAGGATGGATAGATATATAGATAGATAGAAACAGGCACAAAACCAACTGCATATTCCTACCGACAACATAACGCATACCTAATTCATTGAAACTGCTGACATTGGAGTTCCCTACAATCAATTGACTTATATAATGTATTATGAGTTCATGAAGGGAAATTATTAGAAACAATGTGTCAGTCCATGAAGAGGGAGGTGTGAATGAAAGAACATTCAGAAAATGGTTTGCTAAACTCGCATGTGGGCGTCTAACCCTCTTTAAACAAATGTTCAGTTGAAGTAGATGATAAGCTGCTTGAACCAGTTACAGGGAAAGATAATCACGCTGATTTATGAGCTGAGTTGGGATTGGTAATTAGGTTAATTTCTAATGTAAATGTTCATCCTCATCTTCGAAGACTGAAAAGTTTCAAACTGAGAAGTGGGTCCCTGAAAACAAAACAACCTCCAGCATACGAAATCTGGTCTTCTCCATTCTCTAAAACTCGTTTTAAATTATTTGTATAGTCTTGAGATGGACAACTGACCAGAATATTACTTCAAAACAGAATGTTGAAGGTCGAAGACAGTTGATACGAATTCGATTCTGGTGGACTGATATATTATTGATCGAACCTAATATTATTAATCATACCACTTTAGAAAGCTTAGCTCCTAAAAATTTATATCACTAAGTTTGCTTCATTGACGACTTCGTAGAAAAACATGATTTTTCTAAATAAATGAAATTTCTTCATCATTGTTTCTAAGTGCTCATGCTACCACTTGTATTAAAAAAACTTAATCAAAAAGTGTCTTAAAGTGATTTTTTAGAGAAATGGTCTCATTTTTGAATAGTGAGAATAGTATCTGCATATTGAATAACTAAAGTATTATGTTTCACAGTTGTTGGTTGATTTTTCGAAGATCCACCAAATAGAGTTTTGAAATAATAATTGAAGTAGGCATTTTTGTACCTCAAAAAGTCGAATTATCAGTCATTTTGAATGTTATTCAAAAACATATTTTTCTTTTGTGATAATGATTTTAATTGTTTTGTTGTTACATAAGTATAGCAAAATCAAGTAGGCTAATTAATTTTCTAATACAAGTTTGTTAGGATAATTTTGAAGAAAATATTAAACATAAAGTTCCACCATAAACCATTTTTCAGGGTAATTTTTCTGGATTTCTTCGAATAAAGGATTGAGATCTATAGAAGCCGGAAAGTTTGGTCGTCAGTCAGTTTAGAGACTTTGTCGTTACATGCTTTGTTTTATCTTACTGATGCTATCATTGCGATTGTATAATCTCACATCAAATGAAATGAATGTGCGAGATTTTAACGGGATATTAAATCACACTTGCGTGAACCAAAAGCCTTGAAAGGATGCTAGAAATGGTTGCGACTGAAATTTTTAAAGCCTATAATAAAGGAATCAGAGAAATCCAACTTTAAAAAATTGTCATTTTTAAAAGCTAGAAAAAATTATTTTCCTTTACAAGAGCACATTCTTTAATATTGGTATTTCATCGGTTATAATGAATGTTTATCAAAATTATATTAACGTATAGGGTTTGATTTTAGGATTACAAATGCTGGTTGGAAAACAATGCAAAATGCGTAAGTGCACTTTCAGTCTTTCACATAAAGCATCGAAATATTGTTTAAAATATTCTAAACCACGTTGAAATGTGCGCTAATCAAAATAAACATTGAATGTTGAATAAAACTACCTTTCTTGATAGACGGACCAAGAACATGCACCTGTTTCTCCAAATGTCATATCTTAGCACATCCAGACTCTTGAATACCTAAGCCATATATTTGTTGAACTTAAACTAAAACTCCTCTTATTTTTTTGATTTTAATCAGACTTAACTAACGATAACAACACCATAAACAGTTACTGAGTACAATTAAACAATTGAGATACCATTCAATAAATCTTTAGCTGATATCTCTCTCTTTTAATCAAATTTTGTTATAATATTTTAAAGATGCACATACTTCTAGTTATTGAGACGTTTTAATATTTGGAAACTCTACGAAGCATATTTGATATTTAGTAATGGAGCAATAACTTGGGCGTTTATCAAAACACCTTTCACTGCAAAGATTATCCTAGCCTTTTAAAATATATTAAAATTAAAAATAAAAGGGGTTAATTTTTTGAATAACCGTGAAAAATACGGATTATTTAGTTTATGGGAAGAACAGTTATATATTTGAGAACTGTTTGATGCCAATTAGCTTAAACTATCCAAGTTTTAGTTTTATTTCATTAGCATTGTTGTATGGGGATTAGAAAAAATAGAAAAAAGAAAGAAGTGAAGTTTTTTAAAGGTAGGCCCAGACGAACTATCCTCGGCTCACAGAATAGGCAGTTTTGCCTCTAGTCAATGTATTTGATGGAATTTGTAAGAGACATTTAATTAATAATTGTCAGCCTATTTAGAATATAAAGGTATATAGGCATATTTTTGAAATTTGTCTAATTAACTGCCTCACTGCAATGGTTAAAATTGGAAAACACAAGTAGAATGGTATAGGATTAAATTGTTTTTAACTGCAATTTGGAATCAAGTTGTTTAGAAATATCTTCGTACAATTTTTTATAGGCTGGAATTAAAAAGCTGTTTTCGAAATGCATTCGAGCGACAAAAATGTTTTCGCAAACAGATGACTGCGACTTTGGACACATCTTTTTAAGATGCAAGTAAGAACTGACTTGGACGAAAAAGCGTTTTTGGTTAGTTTAATATTTTCAAGCGAAAAACAAAACAAGTACGAAACATCTGACGTTTAGGAAAAGCCTAACAAGAGACATAAAATTAAAGGACCGCTGAATATTCGATAAAGCAGCTCCGATGAGTGTATTCTAGGTAAAATGCAAGTCCAAATGATGAGATAATATATGTTTAGAATTTATGTGAACCCAAAAGGACTCGCAACATATGTTTCAAATTATTTCTAACGTTTTTTCTTTATTTGCTTTTTGACTTAAATTCCATTCATTTTTAGAAATTATTTTATGAAAAGTGAACCTCTTAAAATAATTAACACAAATAGGCCTTAAAGATATATAAGCTCGAATAAGCCTGCGCCTACCATAGTAAGTCTTTTCAAGCCAAAAGACGTTGATGAATGCTGCATTCAATGGATGGTGAGTCAAAACAATTTTCCACCATTCCTGTTCCTGGTTCGACTCCCAAAATCTGCACTCGAATAAGGGAGAGGCCTAATGCTCTTTCTGTTGGTTAAAGGGTGAAATTTTGTAATAACAGTTTGCGTGAATACTGTTGGTGAACTGGTGGTAACCGTGATCACCGCTTTTTGTTTGTTGCTCATCACCTCAATAGCCGATCTTCACGGTAAGATAGAACCATCCACGAGTTCACAAACGGACACACAAGCTAACACCTTTTAATGGCCATCTGCGGCCCTAGAAATTACAAGACGTCAGATAGGAGATGGGATTGGCTTGATTTCCCATCAGTTTTATTTGATTTTTTTACGATTAGACGATAGGTGCGACATGCTCATTGATCCTGGTTTATGCCTTTGTTACCAGCCATCCTGGGACTTCAACAGTAGTAATGGAGAGTGCGAGTGCGAGGAGTTCATTTATGTAGGTCGTGGAGGCAACGATAACCGATTTGAAAATAGGCAAGAATGCGAAGACACCTGCCCCATGGTATAATGCCCGCATTCTCGCATTCTCTTTTCAGCTTGAATATCTTCCTGATTTTCAAATAAGCATGTCGCTCAATACTCTCTTTGCAAAACTGGCCAGCTTAATGTAAGAGTTCATATTTTTTAAATTAAAATAAAAAATTTCAATGTTGTCATTTCTTACATGACCTTGAAAATAGCATTTGCTCTGGCAAGTTCATTTATTATTTAAAAAACGATTAAGTTGAATTTTTCAAAATTTGGAAACAATAATAGAATAGCTGTCGAATAGCTGTAATTTGCAGTTTAATATGGAACCTTTACTTCATAGAGCCTTTGTTGCTACTTTTAAAAAATCAAATAAATGGAATTCGTTGCCGGTTCTGCTTAAATTTATATTTGGAGCAATCAACATTTCGAATTGATAAACTTTCATTTGATACTATTAGGCTTTTGATAAAATATATATGGTGCAACATTTGACGACTCAAACTTAGATATGTTTCACAGATGGATAGTTACTTGTCTATCAAGAACCAAAGGGTTATTTAGGTGATATTTCTCAAGATTTATAAGTAATATGTTCTTTTTATCATGAAGTCAAACTCCATTTAATACTAAAAATGCAGCATGTTCGTTACAGGTCAGATTTTACCCATTAAGATTTTTCAGGTCAAACCGGAGTCGAGTGGATGACGCTAGAGCATGGAACAACTGTGGCTACTGCTCCAAAATCCAACAATCACCTTGTGTTTAAGTTAGTATATCTAATAGTCTTTCACCAAGTCACAACTATTTGGCTCCTTCAAATCCAGATTAGTTGTCACGCCTTGTCCAACCCTTGGCAGGAGTCACTTGCATTTATTGAAATACAGATGCAATTGCACGAAGACATGGTCGTCGAAGCAGTGCAGATTGAGGACTTTAGTCAAGAAATACGCTTAGTCAGTGGGCACCAACGGAACTTTAGTGATCTCTTAGTCACGGAAATCGACGGAGGCAGTGGTGCCGACGCCTACGATTATTGGGTGTACTATAAACATTAGAAACATGTAAAGCGATTTAAAAAAGCAAAATATATCTCAAAGAATGGGCTTCTAAAAACGCACCGATATTCGAAGCAATAATGCTTTAGGTTCATGACGTCTTTGTGAAAATTTGACTTCAATAGATTATATATAAATACCATAAGCGTAGATAAATTAGACTATAACAAATGTGGAGCAAAGCTAATGTCTTGAAAACACTAAAAATAAGTTGCCTTTGCAAAAGTCAAGCAAAATATCTCAAGTCATCATTATTTGCCTATTATTCGTATTTAAAACTATTGCGTAGAACTTTGCGAAAGGTATGTAGTTGCTCGTGTAATCATATAAACTGAACAGGATTTTTCCTGAGATTTATTCATGCGAAGTTCGCATCTACCGACATAAATACTGCATATGGTCCAAGCGAAAAACACCATTCATTTCTCTTCCCTAATGAACTGTTTTAGAACTCGACTCGGTTAAAATCCATCGTTGTCATTATGGGCAACATCGTTTAGTTGAAATTTTAAGTTGCTTTTTCAATAGAAATGCTTTCGATATCAATTGCAAATATCTATATATAGTGAAATTTACATTTGTTTGTAAATGAATGTGCCGATTTTTTGTACTTCGAGAAAATCAAGAGAATTCAGACTGTGGAAGGCTAAAATACGACTTTTTGCCAAATGTGAGGCCTTTGGAAATGGCTCATTATAGTTGACGACACAAATTTTCATCAGGATTATAGTTACGAGCATTATCTGAAAATTAGCACTAAGAATTGATAATACAGTAACAATATCAATAATTAATGTCAATTTCAAAATCTACTGCAGCTCATTTTTCATTCTGCCTTTTAGTGGCTTTACTAGTATTATTTTAAAATGATGACATCCTTGTGAAAATTGGACTTGAAAATATTATATTGAAATGCTATGTCGATTTCAATGTGGAGTAACTTCATTCATCATGTATGAACCGTTCTGTTTAGTGGTGGTTCCAATCAATTGGAAACTTGACTAGAAAACGCCTCCTGGCCGCCCAAAGGTGGTTCTGTGGTGTTCACGTTCTCTGGAGGAATCACAATTTTTTCCTGTGGACAACAAGAACTTGACTTGATATTAAACGATCTGCTTTCCATGCTCATTTCGTAAAGGAATGTTCTCCTAATAGTAACAGAATTTCTACCCCATGCGTAGAAGTCCTGTCTACGGGTATGGTATATCAATAGAAGTGGAACTTTGTCAGGAAAGCGAACTAATCATAACACAGCCAGAGCGGCCGCAGAGCTGTCTACCGTTGTTCACTGAGCCCGCAAGTGTCTATCTTTGAGGCAAGAGTCGCAATGAAGAAGCGCACATGCCTTTGACGAGCGAAAGGAAAGATTTCCATTTTCACTCCTACAGTGAAATAATCATTATTATTAAAGGAAAAAGTGCTTTTAAAACTCATTAGTCAGTGCATGCTAAATATACGTCTTCGAGAATTCTATAACGCGATTAAGTATTGTTAGGGCATTTAATCATATTTCCGAGAATGCAATAGTCGACACCCCATTCTGTAAGACTCGCGATGTGAACGACGATTTAATCTCACATTATTAATAACATTATCACGAGGAAATCTGTGCCTTATCATTCTCCCCCATCAGAAGGTAAGGTGCGTGTACATTAGTGGGAACAGCTATGATTTTAGTATCATATTCTTTAACGTGCAGTAAACAATCGGAACTTGACATATTGCAATGTTTCTTTTATATTTTTTTGTTATTCCATATGTTTATTTGGAGTAGCTGTTTTAAAGATATTAAAATAGCATCTCACTAACATACCAGGTTAATGGATCAGGAGTGTTAACTAAAGTGCAAGGGATTTCTACTGTGTAGTTGCATTATTCAAAACTGGAATCAAAACACCTGCCTGAAGTTTTACGTATACAAAAGGGGTATCAGTCCCAACCGCTCCAAAGTTTTGTAAAATGTACATAGTGCCTTCGATGAAGATTTATGGCTTTGTAATGATAAAGAATTTTTGAAAATTATCTAAATACATTCTGAATGCATTTTTAATTACCCTGTAAAGGTATATCAAATAGTTTAAACCATTTGAGAAACTGAAATTGGTCCTACTTTTATGAAAAGACTTAAGAGCTGATCAAAAGTGCTCGCGACAGATTAATAGGATTCGTATGGAAGGAAAAGAAAGGCGAAAAAATTGTAGGTTCCTTCACTGTGTGATTTATTACTTGATTAATCAAATCTTCACCTCACATTAGGTCTCCATTTTTCATCAATTGCAGAATACCTGAAACTCAAAAAATGGATTAATTAGCTGCTTCAAAACCCGCAAATTGCAGTCTTGTTCTACTTCTGAATGACTATTTAATTACTTATTGAAACTCATAACTCAACGAAAGAAGGATATCTGAAGGGAACCCATTTAAAAATGCACACTTTTGCCCGCCGGAGCAGTTAACTGAGTCCATTTTAATTTGTACAGAGCAGAATTTGTACTATGCTAAGTGAATATGCAATAAAATAAAATGCGTTGTGTTGTGGTTTTGTTTAGAGTAGCCGTTTAAATCTAAAGGGGTAGTGGAGACGTCATACATTTGAATTAAATGATAAGTGTACATTGAATTTTTGTTTCATGGAACTGCATATTGATTATTTGAACCCAGGTGGGAGTTCTAATGATAATTTTGAAAGCAACCGAAGAAGTGGAACATATATTTCTTGTGGTAAAATTGAACTTGTTGCGCAAATTCATGTTCCCATGGAAGGATTACAAGCCTGCGTTTATTGTTATCTCTGATGGAGAAATAAGTGGCTAGTAAGGAGTTCACTGAGGACTAAATCCAGTTGTGCTTTTCATGGTGGCAAACTTTGGGTTTTTGTCTATTTACATAGGGTTTTATAATATTTTGGAACTAATGATGAAAATGATGCTTGAAACCTATTTATAATTAATTAGACCACTAATTTTGTCATTTTAGTTGCAAAATTTGAATTTATATATACATATATAGATAGCTGAGGTCATGCAACTTCTGTGTGTCATATCTGTTCAGGCAAATCACGAGTACCCAACAACGAGCAATTCCTATATAACCACTGCTGTACCCACTGTAAACTATAGCCGATAGTACAAAACTTTTTCTAATTTAGTTACTAAAAAGGAAAGAATAGAATAGATTGAAAAATGAGTGGTTACAATGTAGTCATCTCGAAATGATGAATAAGTATAGTAATCGGCCGCAGGTGTGGATACTTTAGATAAAGAACGCCATCCCGATTGCGAATGGGTACGAGAAATTCATCGAAATAAACGAAAGCAAAAATAATATAGTGAAAATATATATTTAATCCAGTTGAAATTCAGCACAAAAGAGACTGCGATAGAAAGGGACCGCGCCTTGTCCAATGTGGCCCAGAACCGCAAAGCTGCCACAGATCCTAGGATGGATATCATAGATCCATATTAATTCAGATGCGAGTGACATTGATGGTGACAAGGAGGCTGCCTCTGACGAGGTCCGTGATGGCCTCGAATTTGAGGAGCTGTGCCGGCACTCCCTGGATGGCCAAGACACGGTCGCCAACACGCAGCTGCTCACTGCACGCCACCAGGTGAGGCGCACTCGCCAGTCGACTGATGCACAATTCTCCTTCACCGCCGACTGCCTATTCCTTGTCGAAGGTGAAGAAGATGCCCAAGGGCGTCGAGGCATCGGTGCGTCTGAATTGGATCAGATAAGAGCCGTCCACACAGGGCTCAACGAACTCCAATTCCACTGCCCCCTTCTCAAACGCGCTCCATTTAGAGTCAGTGGACGGTGTAGATGGCCTCGACAACGACGACGATGCCAAAGTCAGAGTCGAAGAAGACGCCTCCCCATTGGGGACAGTTGCGTGAGTGCGAGAGTCACGACTATGTGACCTGTGTCGGCGTCTTAGTGCCTTTCCCTCGCGACTCACTGACCGCCTCAGCTCACCCACCTTCCTCTTCACGTTCTTTATCAGCTGGCTGGTAGGATCGTCGCAGATTTCTACTGCGTCTGCACTCACCTCCAGTCGCTGGTGCTGCTGCTGCTGCTAACGGGAGCGGTGCCTGCTGCTGCGTCTGTGTCGGTAGCGAGAGCGAGGGCGATGTTTGCGTGTGGGCGTTTTCAACACAAACAGGACGAGAGTGTACGGGTGGGAGCATGGGCACTGTACAAACCGCTGCCGCTGCCACCGCCACCGCCGCCTCTTCCTCACCTTCCTCCCCCTCCACATTTATTTCCTTCTTATCCATGCCACCAGGTGCCAGCCACTGCTCGGATGACATCGCGGGCGATTGAATAGCATTGTTTGGATGAATGACATCCATGTTGTTATAAAGGGGCGAGGATGGCAGTCGTTGAAAGACATGCGGCCAGCACTCAATTTGTGCGTTTGCGGGGGTGCTGCACAACTCAGCAGTCTCGTGCAGATCAACGAACGGACTTTGAGGAGCACTCAGGGGCAGCCACATTTGATCAGCATTTGTGGGTTTGTTAGCAGTCCATCCTAGGTGACCTTGTCTAACAATAGGGAATTGTTGCAGTAAATTCTGTGTGGTTTGGGCTGTCTTCTGTGACTTGTTGGTGTGAATTGCGGCGACATTGAGTAGCTGATGACTTTGGGGCATTTTGATTCACAAAAGTTGGGCGAAGTGTGCAATAGGTGTTGTTCGTAGATGTGCTCGGTTACGAATGACTGGACGGTTGGTGTGTCTGGAAGTTATGGGATCACTGGCCAATCAGAGCTCCCTTTATTCTGCATGGTTAGAGCTCTATGTGCTTCTACTCAATGACCTCTGCGAGTTAACGGCAGTTGCTGTGGCAACTGAGTCACCAACCTCCTGTCTCCTCGTCATCCCAGAGATTTGACCCGGACAGAAATCAAGCAGTTTCGTAATTTCATTTTTGGACCGTTAGCCATATACATTTTATTATTTCGATTCCATTTCCTATATGCATTTATATTTTTTTCATTAAGTTGATTGGCTGCTTGTTAGATGAAATGGTTTAAGTACGTTGATTAAACTTCTCAGTGTTCTTGGTGTATATCTCCGGATCGTTCACTGCTTGGGTAAGATAATGGATGCATGACCTTTTGTCACGAATTTTATTCGATAATTATAATTATTTTATTAATTACAATTATAACAACAAGAATTATACCATGCATGTATTTCTGCAATTTATTGTTATTATATTTCGATAATTATAATAGTTGCAAATACAATATAATATTATATATTTATTACTTTAATAACAAATTAATTTTCGGTTATGATATAGTGAAAGCTAGGGTTCAAATTTAGCGCTCAAGTATGAACGGCGTTTATGATACATTGTCAAAGCTCTTTGCTAGAAGGCCTGCGTTTATTTCACTAGTTTTTTATTTGCTGGACGAAGCGTACAATCGGATTACCAAAATGATTTGTCTTTAAACTAAGAGTAAATGTATTTGTTTATGAAAATGTCCTTAGGTCATCAGCACCAGGGGATGATTAAATGGCAGGCAATACCACTGAATTTTACCAGGATATCAACTCATTAACCTTGTCTTCTTCATTTTGAGTAATAGACCGTAAATCGGTATACAAGCAATCAGTGTTTCATACGATATGATTTTTTAATATTCTCATTTTCACGATTGTGTGCGAAACATTCCTGAAACCCTAATATGAAAGCTGGCTGACTTCCTTCTGTTGGATCATGGTTTATAAGTTCTTTGATTGTATTTTCATTATGAAAATGAGGATTATCCTAATGATAACGCATAAAGATGTGCTGATAAGCACAAGGACTTGATCAACTAGATTTCCTTTAAATATGCTAAGATTCATCGGCGTTCTTAATGTCTTAATTTTGACAACCAAATAACAAATTTTATATCAGCTACTACCAATAAATTGCAGTTGTATTTTTAAAGAGGAACCATAAGTGAATATGCATAAGACAGCAATTGGACATGGGCATAAAATCAATCCCCACCATTAACTCTTTAGATTGCATGAAATCTCCTCTGACTATTAATCCACTAATTAGTAAGCGACAAGTTGTGGAAAGTGGTCGGACTGAACATTGCGAGGCTACCTCTTTAGTTAGTCCGATGAAATCCGGTTGACCATGAAAAGCACTTTGTTTTGGCTGGTAATCTTCTATCTGTCTTGGGTTTGACAAAGCTGCATGCTTCACGGGAGTGCAATTTTGTTTAAATCAAACTGGCGATTCGAAGTGATCCGAGGCAATGTTAATGAACAAGCCGCTTTGTCGACTATTTGATTTGTAATTTTACCAACCACATTTGCAGAATCAGATGATACAGAACCAGCAGTGTCACAGCAGTCCGTCAATGTAACGATACAAAGAAAAGTAGAAGCGTCGTTAAGTAGGATCTTGCTTACCAAATCAAATCGAATAGATGAAATCAACGCAATGAAATAAGTCGGTGTAAACATGGAAAAGAAAACTAATTTATCATCTTATTACTGATTAAGTAGATATTTTGAACAATGAAAACTAAGCGCACCGGGGTCATATAGCATCCTTAAGAGGGTATATTTAACTCAACTAACGGATAGCTGCTCAATTCAGATGCTCAAAAAATGCTATTTATTTATGTGCAACCCTAGAAAATCTGAATTCGCCCACGGAGCAGTTCGCAGCCTAAAGGCTATACTTCGATTCTCCCCAAGAAGAATTACCTACCCTGCATAAGGTGTCCCACTACCAGGTAGATCAGAGAAGGGGGGAGTGCGCACCCGACCGTTTATCAGGAGTTCATGATGACTAAGACAATATTCCAGCTCTTCCATGTGACATAGGAAAAGTGGGCATGACCTAGACTTGCATTTGGAGATGGACGGGTTGACTAACTTGGTAGACCGGGCCGCGTGTCTGGGAATCTGTCCAGATTTTAGTTTGTCACGTCTGAATAGTTAACGTCACGCCAAGCCTGTTATCAAAGTGGGGGGCTTAGTCCACAACCACAAGGTACGATAGTGAAATTAGCACTAGGTAGTACCTACAATAATTTACTGTAGGCTATAAGTCATTGGGAGTAGTTCCTGTGTTCTCAAGGAAGCTACCGTATCCTTTGAACGTCATTTTGCATTGCATTTTCTATTTAAGACCTATACTTTCAGCTTTATCATACAAATGGTAAGCTTTCGGCATGCAAAAAATACTTTAAACTTATCAAATTAACGACATTCAATCTTTCGTATTCACCTACAAAGAATTCAGTAGCAAGGTGAACATTTGATAAGCAGATTGATAATGCGGATATTTTCCGTTGACAGATATAGGACACTAAATAACTAACTGAACCCTAATGAGGAAAGCCCAGAACATCCATGCTCTATGGAGTTAGAGCATTAACCTCAACCTGATTGACTAAGTCGTTTACCAATAAATCAGGTCAACACTACCTTAGCACATCAACCTGTACGAACACAGGCACCTGTCTCGTGGGACCAACCATCTTTCCTTGGGTACCTGATGCAACCAGGAAGTGAATGTCTGCTACACTAGCATCGATTCAACAACTCTTATAACATGACCCGACCTACGATATAAAAGAGGCTTCCAAATTCATGCACAATTTCCTCATGTGCAAATTAACGCCTTATAACCATTTCATATTCATTGCTTTGACAAATGTACTATATAGATGTCAACATGACTTCACATTCAAATTTGCTAGAATTTTGAGGCAAAATCAAAACATGTCAATTTTCTGTTCTGCGTGGCAGTAGGGTGATATTGATTGTGCATCCTCTGAAGGAAGTGAGTTCATGTTCAATATTTGAAGATATTTACTCACTTAAGCTCTTTTACTTAATGCAGGTCTCTTCAATAGACATCATTCATTGAAACAGAACAGTTTTTGAAAACCAAAGATCGATTCAGTGCCATAATTAATGTGGTATTTAAAAATGCAAACGACACTTTAAATTCCAGTTATCTAAAAAGGAAAATAATTCCAATTTTCAAATAAATTAAAATGCAAATTTTTAAATCAAAACGAGTCTAGCTGTGTAATTGATATCCTAGTGCACATCATTCTCAAAACATGCAAACACATGTTCTTTCAAAATTTCTCCGTTTTGCGTATTTAGCTTCTTAAGCCGATGACACTCGTGTCATTGAACCGGCTTTTTGAAGATTTCGGATGAAGAAGGCATCATTGCACTAGATTACCAAGTGGCTAGCAATGGCTACCAGTTATTGTAGTTCTGTTTCATTTTTTGCCTTTTTAAGGTTCGAAATCTCCAAGCAGTGTGTAAGATTGTTGCAAAAAATCGTATTTAAGGTAGAAATAGTGAGATGCTCCCGATTTGGCTTGGAGTTGTAATCAATCTTTAATCAGCTGGATTCTCCAGATTAAGTACCGACCAGGCCAATGTATTCTTGCATCATGACTTTATTGCACGGCTGAGCGTAATTTAATGCAATATCAGTTATCTGAATAATATTAAACTGCAAAATATGCAGTACGCATTATTATAACATTTACCCTTTGCAGAGCCACTGATCACCTGTAAAAAATGGCATTTGTTGTCAATCCTGTTAAAATTTCCAATTTAAATAAGTCGTAACAGCCAGACTCTCAGTTAGCTGCATTTCTCCAATGAAAAAGAAGGGTTCAGGCAGCAAAATGGTGGAGCCAACGTCCCAGGCGATAAATTTCTACTAACTAAAATTCACCATAATTCAGAATATTCCAATCAAATAGGTTTACAAATAGAAGATTACTGCTATCATAGCTAATAGAAGGCAAAAAGCATAACATTGCTGTTGAACGACGAAGCTGGGATGCACACCTACTCTCTAAAACAGACTTTCTATATCGTGCTGGTCTAACAAATGTACGCTTCTTTTACCTCTAGGCTATGGAATGTCGATCTAGCTTGAAATTGATCGAGTACGAGTCTAACATGCAATCCTAGTTAAAAGTTAGTCCTAGTTAAAGTCCTTCAATTTCAGAAAACTACTGCAGTGCTGCCAATTTCTTTATTTATTTGCTGCAGTTCATGTGCATTTTGAGAACAGAATAGGGAATAAACATATTTAACTAAGAAGCATAGAAAAAATTAGAGCTTTTCCTAAATTTCGATCCTCCAAGATTCATATAACTGTATATACTCAAATAGAATTCAGCAACACTTCTTGACGTTCCGCACAGTTTTGCTTTTATTCAGTTAAAAGCCTTGAATTAGACAATATATTTTGATTGATCGCTTATTTATGGCAAATAAGCGTTGCTACTTTAGAAACATCAGGTAGGACCGCTTATGCAATAACACTAGATTACACAACAGCATTAAACTTAATATAACCAGATTTATTTTCTTCAAAGCTCATAAGAATAAAAATACTAGGAATAATCAATACGAATTTTGCAAGTTATTTTGTGTAACTTGACGAAAGTTGCTTAAAGATGCTTAAAGATACTTAAGGAATGCTGTCGTCAATGTCACATAGTCTGCGCCCTTTACAAGGAAGATGTTTGGACTCCTGGCTTTGTCTGTCCGAATAGTTGAAGAGAACTCTTTCGAATTCGAACTGGAATTCCTTATGCCTCAAAAAAATATCTTGGAACAATGGGTGAATTTTTTTGAAGGAAAAGCAGGTGCTTATGGAAAAAGACGCTACAATTTCGGACTTGATGATTCGCGTGCTTGCCGGTTCCGACATGATGTTGTAGGAGCAGCCACTCATGCGAGCTCGTTTGGTATGCAACAGAGAAATTCCGACAAGCTGTTCGCTTTTCAAATAATCGGTGGTTAAGATGTCTGCTTTTTCGTAATATACGTCTAGAAATATTTGTCTGAGTATCCTCAGCTAAACCGTAGGCGCGTTTTGCATTGCCTATTTGGACACTATTTATTTCCGTCCAAAACAATATCGAACGGAGGTGTATCACGAAATACTCGTATGAGCGCCGATCCAGCCAATTCTTGGGATGTTGGCTAGGTTCAACATATCCATGGAAAAGAGTTTACGTCAGACTGGATAAAAATCACTTTCCCTTTCCGAAGGGTTGAAGATGAGTCAATTTCAGTTACACCTTGGACTGTGAGCAAGGTCTTCCCAATGCCACCTAATCCAACGCCTTTCAATGTAGATTATAAAACCTCTAAATCGCTTTGTGCTTAAGGAATATTACTCTTGTCAGAATTGTTCCACCATTCACATGAATCTGGTTTCGTTAATGGAATTGTAAATATTTCCGTAGAGCACGGCTGATACGACAATCAGTCGATTAAAGTAGTTGGCGCTCGCATAGGTGGAAAGAATATGCATGAGAGCAAAACTAGAAGCATTATTGCTTTTTCAAATTCTGAAAAAGTGCAAGACTGAATGGACCCTGGTCACAACGAATGTATTTCCCATTTCAAGTTGGACGAGTAAGCAGCATTTGCAAGTAGTTTATAAGCGAATTCGCATTAGTCAGCAGTGTATCAGATGCAAAATGTTGCTTCAAAACCAAACTAACTAATTTCAAAAGCAATTTGTCATTATGCAAGCGAATTCATTAGGAAGTTTGAAAGTCAGTAAAGTGGCATCATTGCGGCCGTCTTGCGTCTGCGGGAGATCATAATTATCGATTAATCATAGCTGATCAACTGAGATTAATATTTGAATTGATGGAAATTGTACTTTTTAACTTTGATGGATCTTACAGAAGCCAACAGAACCCTACTGCAATTTCGTTTTAACTTCAACAAGCTTCATTGTGTTTCTGTTTTCCTTCAAAAAATAATTCGTAAAAGTAATGATATCACGCAGTATGAACTTGTAGAGCATGATAAACATTTTGCTGACCACACTCAGGGATTGGATTGAGAAATTCCACATGATTTCGGTCAAAAAGAAAAATTGATGACCTTTTTTGCGTTACGAAATTTACTAAAACGAACAATTCGTTTGAATACTCATATAGAAATGAGCATCTAATATAATCTAGAGAGTGGGAACTCAGGCAAGGAGGAGTAGACGGTGTTGAAAACTTACATAGCTTATTCCGGGCAGCGTAGCCAAATGGGTCATTCTTAGTTTTTGACCTTTAAGCATTTCGGCCTGAAATTTTCCGCGTGGGTTGGAAGTAGGATTGTTC
This sequence comes from Anomotaenia brevis, assembly GCA_030710315.1. Classification (NCBI taxonomy): domain Eukaryota; kingdom Metazoa; phylum Platyhelminthes; class Cestoda; order Cyclophyllidea; family Dilepididae; genus Anomotaenia; species Anomotaenia brevis. The sequence continues at coordinate 25,397 of JAUOZQ010000346.1, forward strand.
GGTGAGCCAATACGAAACTTTGTAGAAACTCGTCGATCGTTCCTTCCCCATTTTGCTTCGGAAAGAGGAGCTCGTTTCAGGGTGTCCATTTCATACTGTGCAATCGTCGTTTTAAATAGTTTTTTTTATTTTAGTGATGACGAAAAATGGGGTTTTATTAGCGAAACCTAATAATGGTGGATTTAACTGAATTTTAATAAATGCGCTTTTGCCAAATCCCTCAATGTTTGGCATTCAGCAACTTTCTATAGATGGAACGTTCAATCGAAAGGCTACTCCTGACGCAGTATAGCTAGCTCTAGGTAGAAACATATGAAAGTCCTTTAAAGTAATAATCACTTTAGATTCAACAGAAAGCATGAAGTTGACAAGGCATCGTTGTCCTGAATGTTCTGTCGACTAGAGTCTGTTATATGTTGCTTCATGATTGTCGCGGAAAACCTATTGTAATTTGTTTAAATTCTTATATTTTCCCAATTTTTCATTCTCTTTGTTATTTCTTCATAAGCTCCACATTTTGACTACTTCACGGTGAACGTCACCCAATGGTAATCATTATTAACCGTAATTACAATAATTAACTCCATTTCTTGTTAGTGCGTGTGACGTGGCGATTTTGTGCACGAGACAGGAGGTAATTTTCAATTAAAATTAGCATTGATTATCGTGAAAAAATTAACTAGTAACTAGAATATTTGAAAAAAATCTATATTGTTTACAGAAATCTTTTAATTTTGAAGTTGTCCAAATATTTCCTACGTATTCGCTAACCACAGAATCCGATTTGCTACCTCAAAGTAATAAACAGCAGTGCGATTTACGTAAAACTTCTGACTTTAACATTATAACTTTTCGATATTCTAAATCCAAAATTGCGTTTTTAAAAAAAATATTTATTTGTCGAGTATCACCACCCTTGATTTGAATTTGACTATACTGCAAAGAAAGATGTTTGACGTTCGCTTTCGTGTCCTCTACACGTGAATTTGAATTAACTGACTAAATCATGCAATTAGTAGTTTGACGTCAATCAAGTCAAAACCAAAACGACTTGTCTTTCCTTTAGGGCCGTCAAATCTCAAACTTTACGTAAATATTAGTTGCGCTCACCTTACAACGTAACTACCCTAATAGCGGTGTTGAATTGTTTGAATCACTGGACATTCACGCGAACTTTTGGGTTTCCCAGTCTCGTTCATACAAGCCTTTTTCAGTAATAGGCCCAAATATATTCATGACGTCCAAGCTTGTCTACAGGTTTACACTGAGTTCCTTTATGAATAAAAGGGCAATCCGCCTCTGTTCTTAGTCTCCTTCCTTAGTCTCAGATGGAGCTCCGTGGTCTTTGGTGCTTGGAAGCGCAATTTTAGTAGATAATGATTTCTGAGGTAGTGTCAGTGGACTGACTGAAAATGAATGCTTTTAACCAAGATGCGTTTTAAATGGAAATGATTGTTAATGTTATTGTCTATGGGTGCTTTCAAATAGAAATCAGAGCTGAAGCAATTGATGAAGAAATACTAATAGAAACTTCTGTGTCCAAATAAGATTTTCCTCATAAATTTAGTATTATAAATTTCACTAATTCAATAATTCAGTAGTTGATAATGGGCAACTGGGCGAATATAAAGCTGACCAATGTCATAATAGACAAAAGTGTGTGAACATCAAGGTGATGCAGCTGAACACCACAATACAAATGAATTTATAGAAAAAAACTCACAGCAGTTGCTTTTAACTAAATTTTAAAGATTTTGATAACAAAGGATAATTTCGAATCAAACAAAGGCAACTTCCGGAAAATGCAGAAGGTTTTAATCAACAAGTCTGGGGTCATTACATACACGGTTGCAAAGATTGCAATTTTTGGATCGTGAGCAAATCCGTCACACGATTTATTTACGACAATGGAGTAAAAGACAAATTTCTATCTCAATTATTTTCATACATCGAGGTGCAGTGAATTTTAAAGTGGTTTCTGGTAGCGTCAAACATCATCTCCTATTTCCTCCGAAAGGATTAAGAAACACTGTCCCATTATATAGTCGCGTTTGAAAACATGACGGAATTTGTCTCAGATTGCGATGTCTTGCACATTCTTCAACACCGTTTTTTGCTAATTCGCAGGTACGTTTATGTACGTTTTAAAGACATCCATGTTACAAGAACAGCCGAATACAACCGCAACGGATATCATTCGAGGCACAAAGCTATTCAGCATAACATAGTGCTTCACTTTGACAAAAATTTTAAACAAAATAACCAACAGTAATTTGCTTTAATTTTCTGCAAAATTGTAAATTACTTTTTTTAAATTACCACCATCTTTATGGACAAAATGTGATATTCGGGAACATTTATTTTCATCACAAATGGGTGTAAACAAATACTTGCGCTAATTTGCTATTGGGTACGTCAATAGGTGTTGACACACATCGAGCAATATTGTAGTGTTATAAATGGGAATACTGCAACAGACGAAGGAATCTAGATCCTCCACTAGTTAAGACACAGTAAAATACAACTCCGAAATTTTAACTGCCACCTTTCCGTTTTGTCTTAGGATAATTAAAGTAAACCCTTAATACGAAGCCATATTTAGTGCAAAATAATTCCTATTAACCTAGAGACCCCAATTCAAATGATTCACGTTTTTGTAGTTTTCAGTAGAGTGAAATAATTGATAGATGAAACATATTCTGTTCTAATAGCACAACATGTCAATATAGGGCTATATAATTTACATTTTACGTCTGAAGCTGAGGTAAGGCTACTAAACATCTCTACAACTCCTATAAACGAATCACTAATAAATCATTGTTCAAGAAAAAAATTGGAAGCTATTCTACTCAGCAGGCCTTAACAAACAGTGTGGTAAGGAAAACTAGTTTGTGAATCCTAAACAAATTTACATTCCTTTCTTGGAAATTTGCTTGCTTAATCTCACAGAAATGACTTTCAAAAGCAATAGACCCTGCTCTACGTTGAAATGTAAGCTATTCCTATATTTACATTGTAATTAACCTACACCGTTTTCCTTTAAAGGTTTAAATGATCACAAATTTGACAATTCCACCTCTACGTCTAAGGTTAAGATGCCATTGCATTATGTTTGGCACTGGTTTGCTTAGGAAAGTGTTCAAAAAACTATTATACAGTGAATAGTCCAAAATTTGCATACTGATATCCATGCTGGTCTTTTCAACGAACATCCCATAGGTTTGGCAAAAATAGCTGCACAACCCAAGACGAGAATTTAAAGAATGCGATTGAGAACAGTAGTATTCTTAAGAGCCAAGTTCAAAGATATGTTGACTTACCTTTAGGACATGAAGAATTACAATTTGGAAACGAGATTCCAGCATAGCGCCTTCAATATTTGGTTTTGTTTATCAGAGCTTTGCTAGACCATTTGTAGATATGCTTCTAAAAATAGAAGTATCTTAATCTTGATGATTGAATTCACATTTTACCACTTGGGCATAAAAACAATACCTTCAGGAGCATGCCAGCAGAATATTTATCGTCTCAATTTTACTAGATAGCTATTGTTATTCATGTTCTGTTTAGCTATTTTAATTCTATTAATTACATTTTCAAATATTTCCCCGTATACATAAAATGGTGAAAATGTTCTCCATGAGGTAGGCATAAGAGCAAAATCAACTTAGTGGGAAAAATGATTCATGATTCAGTAGAATGCGTAAATCAATCCTACTTTCGATTATGCAAAAGCTGAAGTAGGGATTCATGTCTTTGCTAGTCGTGTGCACTTCATTACGATGCTTCCTTTTGCGTTTTGGTGAAATACGAAATCTGATTAAAATCCAGATTTAATATAGTATATGTGTCAATATTAATGTATTTACAAATAACCATTACTAACGGGGAAGAACTAAGCTTTAAAGAGAAATGTATAAATTAGTTTTCTTAGTGTAAATGGTTAAATCTGAGCAAATTTCAGCATTGCAATTGAGAATGCTTTTTTGATTGAAACTAAAGAGTTAGCCATTCATTATGTAATATTTATACACAAAGTGAGCTGCAAATTGGTGCTTTTTTCAATCAGATACAATACTTAAGATTATGACGCTCGGATACTTGATGCACTGAGAAACATCTGATGTAGAAAAGGTTGCACTTATCTCTGTTTGCTTATCATGGTCATTAAAAAATATGTTAGTTTTTGGAAACGGATAGCAAGAATATGGAATAAACATTCCTAACGTGTATGTTGCAATCTTTGAGCGAAAGCTGCAAGTATATAAGGACGATTCATATAAGAGCATGTTACAAATATGCAAGCAGTGTACCTACTCACGTTGTCAGTGGTATGCGCGTTAGGCTGCTCATCATCATCGAGCCACTACGAGTTAGTTCATGATGGAAAAAGCATGTCAAAATATGGATTTTTTCAATAATTGGATTCAATATAGAAATATGCAGCGACTTCGCGGATCATTATTCAGAGGCACTTGAAGTCCTGTTGCTTTACTACGTGCATAAAGCCCTGCTTGGCCTCTACATAAAAGAGGGGATAAGGCAGATACGATTTGAAGGCAACACCTCCGATTGGAATGCGAGATGCTGGCCTGAGGAGAACGACTTTAAATGCACACTTCTGCTGGGCAATGTGATGTTCATTGACTCTAACGATACAATGAGACAGCGGTAAATACTCTAAAATAGGCCACCACCTACAATGAAAAAAAATTTCTGCGGTAATTTTTTAATTCACACGTTGGTTAGAAGCCTTATAAGTAATCGTGGCAGCTGGGCATTGTCAGACGATCAACACGGAGATGTCATTCCTGCTGTTGCTGTCGCTGATGAAGCTGCTAAGCCAAAACGAGTAGTACTTCAGCAACCAGTGCTGCTATTGGGTCATTGATAGACTAAGATATCTGAAAGCGCATTTGTCCTTTTCCTTTTAGACCACTGCCTTACAGTCTTGCAGTCACTAAGCCTGAGGTAAAGGTGAACGTGACACATCTCCTGGTCCACCTCAGTGTGCAGTTTCAGCGATTTGAATCGCTTAGAATAACCGAAATACGTCCATTCGCTGTTATTCTATTCGTGGTGTATCCTCCCCAAAATCCCTACCTGGAATCCTTGAAGGACACACTTCTCTCCGTATTTCACGAGGCATTCAATTCGATTGATTGCAACTCAGCTTAAATTGAAATAAATTGTTACCTGCTACTTATATTGGCGTAAATATATATAAACACCACTTACCATTAAAGGCTAAAATAAATCCTGTTTTTCGGCTTTTGGTAAAGAGGGCAATTTGCAATAATGTAACGAATAGGTGGTTAATTTACTTTCTACAGGTTGGACTTTAATAAGGTGTTAGACAAATTAATCATACTTTTTCAGTTTCTAAATCAGGTAAAGGCCGAATAAAGAACAATAATATATATTTATTGTCCTACTTATGTTTATTAAGTAAAATTTACGCTGCCACTCATATTGTCTACTTTACGTGAATTAAACACTCGTTGAGCTCCTTCACTATGCAGTATAATTTGAGAGATTTTGCGTCAAACCTAGACGATTTACTAATAATGTCCATAAAAAAATATGATGTCTCTTATTCGAATGCTCTAGAAGACTGTTGATATTTAACTAGACACATTTCTGCTCATTGTAGGTGAGTGGAATATTTGTTCATTAGGTGAGTAAATTACAACCTGAAATTCTTATGTTTTAAGTGTTCGTAAGATAATTTATTGGCCTAGTAAATCATTCCAAGCTACTCCTTACCGCAATAATGGTATTAATTATTTTTATGAAAAATTAAATTTGCAGAATAGCGTCAATGATGCGAAGGCAAATAATTAATTTTTACATTTTCAAAAAATAACGCCGTTCGCATGCTCAGAATTATGTTAAAAAGTGTGTGAACTTGAAAAAATTTTCTATACACTGAATGTTCTTATAGGCACTGGATCACTGGCTTGAAATTAGTACAAAAATGATGCCTGCCTATAATTTTTTTAATATGATTATATTTAATATTATTTTACATATAATGCACATTTATTGCTTTTTCTTCAACTCTCACCTTTGCACTCAACCCAGTATTATTGCCATCAGCGTGCTCGGAATTCAAACATGCACTTCTACCGGTCCGGTTTCGGTAACGAAAGATATTTATGAATTGGACAGTTTGTTAATTGAAAATCCCGATAGATTTTCATTTACTGGCTCTGTAAGGACTTTAGCATTTTGTTTTTAACTAAAATCTATAAACTGCGATGTGTAAATGGAATACTTAACTTAATGATATGATTTGATATGATATAATTAAGTTTAAACATTTATATTAGGAACTCTAATAAATACATTTTTGTTTAATGCTGACATGTTCTTGCAAATATTGCTTTTATGCCCAAGTGCTGAAATGTAAAGACTATCTTCGAGTTGAAAATTTTTTTCTATTTTTAGAAGCTATCTACAAATGCTCTAGCAAAACTCTGATAAACACAACTAAATAATGGAGGCGGTATACTGGGATCTCGTTTCCAAATTGTAATTCTTCATGTCCTAAAGGTAATTCAATAAATCTTTGAACTTTGCGCTTTTGAATTTTACTGTTCTCAGTTGCATTCTTTAAATTCTTCTCTTGTGATGTGCAGTAATTTTGCTTAACCTATGGGATGCTTGTTGCAAAAGACCAGCATGGAGATCAGCGTGCAATTTTTAGACTATTTACTGTATTGTACAGTTTTTGTATAATTTTCTAAGCAAACCTTTTAAGTTTGGACGGTGTCTCAGTGCCAAACATAATGCATTGACATCTAAAATGCAGACGCATAAGTTGAATTGTCAAATTTGTAAACATTTAAACCCTTAAAAAATAACAGTGTAGGTTAATTATAATTTAAATCCACGAATAGCCTACATTTCAACATAGAGCAAAGTTTATTGCTTTTGAAATTCATTTCCGTGAAATTGGGCAAGCAAATTTCAAAAAAAGGGATCGTAAATTTGTTTAGGATTCACAAACTGGTTTTTACTAGACTCCAAATTATCTTTGAAAATGAATTTTTGGTGTTTTTTTATTCTTTCAGAAATGTCTCATTTTTTCCGACCGAATTCATAAAAATCAGTAAAAAATACAAATAGAAACAGCTTTTTTTCAAATACCTATTAAATTATTAAATGGTTTTCTGAACTTATAATTTTTTTCGTGTACAACGTATATCCTGAACTTGCAGATGCAATATATCATAATTTTTTACATATTTAGTGATATTACGTGAAGTAGTTATGGTTTTATTATATGTGTAAATTCAGAACAAGATGTCACCAATGTCTAACTCTACAGCATGAAAAATTCATATGTATTATTTAGCATTTTGTGTGACCGTTATTTTTGAAGTTTTTGGCAAGCTATTCGTCTCTTATATATGGTTGCGCCATGCTATCAAATTTTGGCCATTTTAACAAGGGATCAGGGTCTTGATGCATTAAAGTAAAATCAAGTACGATTGCTTTTGAAACTGAAATAATGGGAAAGTTTAATCGCTAAGTTATAGATGCCTAGAGGTTGTTAGAGTGTTCTTTGGAGCTGTGCGAACAGGAACGTCTACTGGCAGGGTATGATAGAAATGACTCCGAGAACCATGTTTGGCACAAACGCAGTCAGCTAACTAGGTTTGAATGGCGTGCTTGCTAATTAATTAGATGGATTCTTTTAAAGGTAATATTCCGATAATATATAAAACGGAACAATGCTGCTTTTTCTGCTAAAAAGTACCCACTTCTTTCTCTATTGAAAATATAGAACAATAATATTTCGCACAAGAATCTATTATTTTGGGTTTATTCTTATAGAAATTCTGATGTTTCTTATTCAGCCAGCTTCAAAAATATAATTTGTTTAAAAATTCACTCGGAGCTTAGCAAGGAACTTATCGTGAATCACTTAAACGGGGTCAATTTCTTCAATTAAATAAATCCTTTTTTTACATTTTAGAATGAGAAGAAAATTAAAAGTGCTTCCACATAAGCACACTTCCCGAATTGCAATATCGGTTATTGAAAGTTCCGCTGATCGCTAGAACTTGTCTATTTTCAGATGTTTGCCATGGCCCATGGAGGTTTTTAGAGATGTCTCATGGTCCTAGGAAAAAGCGTTTTTCTAGTAGTATATCTCCTAATTTATTGTAAATCATATAAAATTAGGCCACCTTAACTGATGTCAAAGATGGGTTGTCAAAAATAATAAAAAAATATGATTTTAATAATACCATTTTAAATTCGACATACCGGTATTTTTTCCTGCGCATTAAAGCGAGTCTTTTATTTTAAATTATGTGAAATCCAGTCAAAGTAGAAGGCAAATTGGCAGAAGTATGGTGAATTCGAGCAACAATTCCCTCTGCCATTTCTTACTAGCAATAGTTATTATTGCATTTTTTAATGATATCGCGGTGGCTTTTCACAATTTCTTCAAACACTTCAGTTTGCAATAACCAAATTGTTGGATATGAAACCAAAATAAACACAGCAGCCTCGGCAGAGGTCAAAGATGGCTCATTTTCATGGCTTAGATATATGACCACAGACATTACTTTAATCACAAATAAATACACATCACAATCATCCTCATCATCGGCACAAACACTATTTCGTGTGACTATGCACTATCTGCATGTGGTGTTAAGTAAATTGTATTGTATTGAGCATTTAAGATACTGTATTTATAAAAAGGTCTAGCATCATTTTTAGGATAAGCGCGTCAATATCGTCAAATTTACCAGGCAAAATACCGCGAGTTATAACACCAAGTTTGACAATATCACCACTCAAGATTAGGGCGCGTTTATGGACTTCACCGAATCGGACTGTGAATCCACGAAGACGGCAAACAACAACAGCAGAATCGCCAGAATGGAAACCATTTCAGCATAGCACAGCACAATGGCCAAACAGGAGAAAATCCTAATGCGTTCTCTGGTACTTTCGAATATTGAATTGACCTCCACGATTGTTAACTCAGTAAACCCGAAAAAAAGACCTGTACATGTATAAATGTTTAGGTGCACTTAAAAATTCTGAGCAATTGTCGCTATTAAATATATTTTTTCATTGAAAATGTTGACGAAAAATGAGGTCTTATTAGCGAAGCCTAATAATGGTGAATTTAATTGAAATTTAATAAATGCGCTTTTGTTAAATCCCTCATTGTTTGGCAATCAGTAACTTTACGTTTGGTTTCAAAGTAGAAAAAACCTTGTTACTAACATAGTAGGGAAGGATAGAATCGTGAATGCTAATCGGACAAAAGAGAAGGGATATGTAGTTACTACGACTGAATAATCGACGAAGATTCACGATTTATATTAAGAACTTTATTGACAACATTACGGACCTTTGAGCACACATAAATACAAATTTGTATTATTTCATTTATTTTTTCCTTTAATTTTTTTAGGACAACTGGCACCAAAGGTGGACATCTCTTTAGCGGACATAAATACTACAATGTATTCATTTATTTGAATGAATACATTGGATTATAATTTACTTATTTATTATTGAATCACAGGTAAAATATTCCAAATGAACATTTTGCAGCCACTAAATATTGGTAATGAGGTACTTGGTGCATGTTTGTGAATGATAACAAAACTAAAATTGCCATTAACTAAGCCGAAAAAAATGTCCCACAAGCGAAAATTTCTATATACTTCTTTCTGCCCCTTCCTGAAGGTAATTTTTATATTCGTATTTGATGGATCTCTTTATTTCTAGGAAACAGGCACAGAAGAGTACAGTGTTGTACACAAATGCAATAAAACGTACTTTCCTCTGGTCATTTGTTAAATCTGCTTCTTCATCTCTTTAAACGTTGGTCGAAGTCCAGGTTTCTCTTGCCAAGCGCGTTCGAGGATATCTCGAAACGACTGGGGCACATTTTTATCATGAATCTTCTCAAGATTTGATCAAAAGAGAGCAAGTTCAACTATTTATTCTTTAAAGTACCGTGGGAGCTACAGCTCCTAAAATCACTGCAGAAATCTTCAATGAACACCCACAGAACCCGTTTTCACAAAAAAACTCTTCCATGTCGGGAGCTGCACAAATCTGGACTCCACCAAGGAAGAGCTGCAATTAGAAAACCTCTGATTTCAAAGTCTACAAATGTTTCAAGGCGTTTAGAATGGTGTAGTAGAAACCTCCAGAATTGATCTACCCCTCGTGCAGTGGAAAAATGTGATTTTCTTTGACGATTCATCGTTTACCACCTTATTTCCGACCTCCGGCAGCCGAGTGTACGTTTGGAGTCGGCCAAAAGAAGCATTTAATCCAGACTGCCTTCTTCCCGCAAACCGTAAAATATAGCGAGGGTTCTGTGATGATGAGCTGGGGCGCTATTTCCTGGAAATTCGCCGCTAGGCCAATGAATTCTCTTTATGGAAAAGAGTCAAAAGCCAAGACTATTTGAGAGTTTTGGGTAACCAAGTTCATCTTATGGATGTTCAAGAACTGTTTCCGGAAAGGAACGCCACATTTTTTCAAGATAATATTGCACCACTCCACACAGCAGCAAGATTTTTTAAATGGAGGCACGAGGAACATTCTAATAAAGTTGAGCATTTCATCTGGGCACCACAATCCCCAGACCTCAACCCCATTATTAAAGAGCATTTGCGGTCGTTGATTTTGGGGATTCAAGTAAAAAGTTGATTTCCATCGCTGCCGCCGCCATCGTCTCTAAAAACTGTGTGAGGGTGTTTTAACTGAAGAATGGGCTAAAATTACCCTGGAACCAAATAATAATTAGTATAAATCAATTGAATTGTAGCCGAAACTGCCGCAAAAGACGAACTTCACCATAATAAGGTAATTATTTTTGAGCTTATAAGGTGTTTCCAATATTTTGTGCAACTGCTATATATATATCATATCATACCATATTAATCTAAATCTGCCCCGAAACTTGACTGATGTCTATCCTTAGTTTTTGAGCCTGATTATTTAAACATTTAATTATCTGCGATTACATTTATGAGCAAAAGCTCTATATCCTACCTTCGGGCGAAAAAGTGGTTCCTCAGATGCTTTAACCATGTCAATGATTTCCTCATCCGTTAGTCCCTGGTGGCCATAAGGCTTTGTTAGATCTATTACTTCGTGCATGATGATTCCGAAAGCATATACATCACCAGGCTTGGTTCCAAATACAGCCGCCGATTGATCTCGCAACAATTCCGGTGCCATCCACAACATATCTAAAAAAATTATCTAGTGTAGTGAGTGTGGATGGGAATAAAAGAGCAAGTGGATGCTGTAAAAATTTGTAGGAGATACCACATAAGAAATTGGTCTGTTCAAAGGCTTTACTTATGAATTCTTTGGGAATCCAAAACTCCTTGAAGGGGCATTGAAGTCTACACTTCGCAATGGGTTGAGTGCAATTACTTTGTAACTCAGCTTTGCCTTATTTAATAACCCTCTTTAGATACGTTTACCTGACATCCTCATAAATGCCTTAACAACATTCGAAATGCTTTTTGTTTCTATAATGTAATGTTCTATAATGTAATTTGAGTTCTATAAACTAACATAGCTTAGAGAACCAACAAGTGGAAATAGGGACTTGCCCATTAAAAAGAGTGCTATAATTAAAGGCTGTTTGTAGCTACAGATATCTTACAATGCATTTCCAAGGACTAGTCTAAAATTAGACCATCATAGGTATTACTTTTAGTGCACTAATTTAAATTCGTATTTAATTGTGAAAGTTCAAAATTTATTCTTTACCTTAGCAGGAGTATGTTCCTAAGTTAGCACAAAATTTGTTCCATTTACCTTCTGTCTCAATAGGGCGATAACACTCTACAAGCCCGTGAAATTGGGGAACCCCAAAATTCGTGATTTTTAACACCCATCTATTCGAGATGACGCAATTTGATGACTTCAACCTGCCATGCGCATTCAGGTGAGTTTCATGGAGCTACTCCATTCCCTGAACTGCAGGGTCGATAATCCTTCAAACGGGGCTTTGTATTGCGTAAATGCAATGTTTTGACTTACGTTTACAAAGTCTGTCATAAGGGGAAGCTTAAAATCCCAGTCGAAGTTCATGGTCTTGTTCTTGATAACATCCTGTATGAATAAAAACTGGTAGTTAACATTAATTTAGAGGATCTACGCATGTTTGAAGGGCATTTTCTTAAATCTAAAACTCACAGGAAATCCAAAATGGCTTGTCAATTCGAAATTTTAATAATTGAACTAGAATCCTGACTACTCGCATTAGCATTAGCTGAACATATTTCCCAGGATCTCACACTTCACTAAACAATAGTGACCATTTAATGCACTTTTGGTTTATTTCAAGTTTCACGAAGGTTTTTCTGGTATTCTCTTGAATCAGCAAATTTTCACCCTAGCATAGGGAAAACCTATCCAGCTCTAAAGCTAAATGATACTGCCAATTAGCCACATGAGGTTCTAGACAAAACCATTTTGCTTCAATTGTTTGCTATCATAGGTTCTAAAACATTTGAAATGTCTAAATCTACGTGAAAATTATGGGCAAAAGCATACCTGAAGACTTCTATGGCTGCAGTACTCGTAGATGAAACTGAAGGTTTGCGGAGTCACATAACAGCCGATAAAAGCATTCACGTTCTCATGTCTAATCTCCCTCAGCTGACTTATGTACTTAATAATTTTTGAGGTCATATCTATCCGAGGTAAGCCCAACTCCTTCACGTATACATCATCGCCCTGAAATAGAGCATTAATTGGGTCATTTATGGGCCTTGAATAGTGGGCTGGAAAGTAGGGATACAGCGAATCTGGCTTTATCGATTCGGTTTTGTGATTTCGATCTCAATCACCCGATACATTCCGATTGATCTGACCTCCAAATTATTAATCCATCAATTAATTCTTGCCCTAATTGGTTCTGGCTCACTCCCAGCAGTCTATGATTTTACATTAGCGTGGTGAGTGTCTCATTATGCGAACGTCGAATTCAAAGAGAAGAAATACCTTTTCTAAGACCCACTTACGCTCAGTTAATGCGACTCTGCCATGAACTTAATTGTAATCATAGAACACTCTGAGACTAACATGAGAACCCCCCACTTTCACCTTGAGTGGATCAAGCATAGTCACTATTTTTTCCTGGCAATAACAAACTTAGCTAAGCACCTATTTCCATATGATTGATGTGAATTTCAAGACGAAAAATGCTTACATTCAATACAGCTACTGAATTGTTTTCGAATTCTCTCAAAGAATCATCAACGATTGTTGAAGAAGCAGCTGATAATCTAGTAGTTGTCATGAAGGCCTGAAATGAAGCATTGATATCAAAAACCGACACCATGTCATCTTGAAGCTGCGAACACGTGTGTGTCTAAAGATAGATTTCAGTTGTCGTATGATGCAATGCAGTACCGAGTTGTTCCTCATCCCTACATCCATTCTGGTTTTAAAAGTCAAATCTGCCTCTGTGAAAATCATTTTCATGGCGTTTGACCGCTTCGCTTTTGTCATCTTGCGTCTTTCGACTAGTCAACCTTATAAAGTACTTCACACTTACCTGCAGATGAATGTAATGAGGAGATAAATGCATACAGCGATTAGCATTCCCAGTGCATTGATCAAGTGCACATATTTAAGGGAATCTAGAAGTTTACTCCATAAGCGAATTATGACCTACCAAAATCACAAGGAGCAAAAAGGCATGGTGTGTAGTATGGTCCTTTGCCATCTCCTGGCCACTTCATTTTGGCCTTCGGAATGGGGATCACAAGTGGGTGACGAAGGATATCTATGATGATGTAGAGATCGGCAAAACTAAGAGGCTTATCTTCCCTGACTCCCGTTTCAGAAACGGAGGGATTTAGACCAAATAAGTAAAAATCATAAAGGCCTCTGATTTCGCTTCCCTGGACTTCGTAGTGAAAGGTGATGTTTGGTAGAGTGGGCACTGTAAACTTTGGTAGAGTTGTGAAGGGTGTGAAGAATCCCCTGGCTGAGTCAATATGACCCTCACCTTGCTCCAAGTTAATCTGTACCATTCGCATTGCCAGGGCTGCGCTGTGAGCCACTGCTAAGTTGATTTCCTACGGCCCAGAAAACATAGACTAAAGCTAAGTAAGTCTTAAAACCATTTTGTAACTTCAATAAACCTTCAAAGCAAAAAGGTTAGGACCGAGATAAACCATAAAGTGTAATGATTTGATGTAAACGGTTGTCGATGCTTTCGACTGAATAAACTTAAGAAACCCGATAATGATTGAGAGAAAGAAGGGATGTAACATTCCCTGTATTGAATATCCCTTCAGGCTCTATGAAATAGCATATTAAGCTAACAAGAGCGTAACGTTTCAGTGCCAAATCTTATAATCACCACAGACATTAATTTGAACCCATTCCATTCACAGGCTCGTCTGCTGTATTCTATTTTACAAGCTCTTTGGGATGCTGTGCTCAGAAAAGACAAATCAGCTTCTCTTCCAACCTCCACTGGCCAATGAACAAAGTCTAACTTCCTGATTTGCCATGCCTGGTCACATTTACTACCAGTGAATTACGTTGTTTTATGACTGGTCACCCACAAAAAGCCTACTAATACTCTCCACAAGCATATGGCTTCAGCTTTACCTTCCCCTCAAAACACGCTATACTACTCTGTCTCTGAGTGCCTACTTACTAATCTATAGATATCATCTTTATTTGGTGTTCTCCTCTACTAATCTCAGTTTCCGCTTGTGCAGGTGAATATAGAAAACGCAGTATTGATTGGTGATTGGATATCAATGCTGTTAGCTTCTAAACTTTCACGTCAACCTGAAATACTTTAAAACTTGTCAGTGCATCAAATTCTGTGATTTTCGTCAACTGTGCTTTGCTTCAACGGTGAACAGTACCCAGTCAGTAAGTGGATTGTTAACATGGGTGGGGTTTCATAGTCAAGCAAGTGTAAGGACCTGAATATCTACATTGTAGGTTCTAGCAGTGTAAAAGACAACGTCATTTCATAAACTGAAATTGGTGATTTTCAAATAAAGAAATGGAGAAAATTTGAAGTTATCTAACAATAAGGAATGAGTTGTGTTTAAAGCTTAATCACACATTATTTATTTTCCTAAAGGAATCAATTGTTAAACCTTAAATTACGAACATTGTTATATTATACCTGCTGGTATATTATAGACTTTGCATCGTAATCCGTGGCGACGGGTAGGGCCGTCAAAAAAAGCAATGATCTCCCCGCAGCCAATGTTGGTTTTGATGTGGCCAAAGCGTCCCTCCATAAACGAAGTGAATCATACGTCAAAATAGCCATGGGATTCACCGTTACAATGGCTATTCGGCCTTGTTGAATCCTCGTTAGATTCTGCACTGCAATCACAAAGCCTATTGCCACGCTTGGTCGAGCCACCAGCAACACACCTACCGGAATATAAATTTAAAATCAAATCTAAAGATCGTACCGTCTACTTCATCCTCTAATTGGTGCATCATTTCAGTGTAGTCAGTGCCCATTCGCATTCCTACGCTATTTACTACGATAAATGCTGTTTTGCGGTCTCGTGAGAGGTCGAGGGTGAGAGGTATGGATTGGAGCATGTCTGCAATGTCCGGCTGGTTCGTGCCTACCTCGTAGAAGATAGCCACTCTCTTGCAACCATTTGACATAAGGTATACGAGCATGCCTTGAATAAGGACTGGGCGTTGAAGCACGACGGAGAGAGCTGCGATGGGCGGGTCTTGGGAATACTCGCTTGTACCACTGACTGTCGGCGGTCTGTCAGCAAGATCGCTCACGAAAACACTGGCAAAACTGAGTCCCTGACAGTAATAGGAGATTTGGTAGAGCTGCTGCCTCTGAACTTGATAAGGAGCACCAAGTATGATGTACTGATCGATCATGTCACAATCGCCCTCCAATGGGGGTCCCAGCAAGACTGTGAATCCTCTGAACTTAGATGCATTTTGCTCAAAAAAGAAACAAATAACGATTTAGTGTGATATTTATCTATTTATCCATAATGATGATCAAACTTCTTACATAACACTGCATATTCAAATTCATATCCAATACCCAAATAGTCACTAATTTTTGTATTTTTCATTTAAGAAGGTATTATTTTTTCCTAGGCTCTTTGTAACATCTTTTCAGTGATGCAAAATATTAAATTTAGATCACACCAATAATTTTTGAAAACTTTAGTACTTATTTAATGAATGGGGTATTTAACAATGGTAAATCTACGAATTTCGCTTAATGAATACCAATTATTGCTATGCGCAATTCTTATCAGAAAAAACATATTTGCCTATCGCTGCACGCTAAAACACAGATTTAAAAATTAGTTTGTTTGCCTCTATTATTAAGTTACCTTCAAGCCCTGTAGAAGAAGGTATAATCTCTGGCCTCTTTGTGCCTCCTGTATTGAGCATCCGGACACCACACGTTCCTCCAAATTGAGATAGAAAAATGTCTCATTAGTCAAAGGTACGAGAGAGCGAACATAGCGCACGGCGGATGCCACACTGAGGGAGAAGTTAAAGAGGTTCATCTCTGGAGAGCAGACTTGATCACCAGAAGTGATGTAGTACATGTCTAGTAGGGTCAAGTTCTTGACCTGTTCTGGAGGGTCGATGCAGAAACCGCCGGCAGTAAGCAGTAGCACGAGAAGCAGCATGGCAGTCACCGTAGCTAATCAAGAAGTGACACTGAGCTTTTAGGCTTTTCGAGCTACTGGGCGAGAGTGGTTTATGGGAACGCCCATTTTAAAATCAAAGGGATGCACTTGACAGTGCCTGCTACTGGTGAGGATTGCGTGAGAATGGTCTGATTGCAGGTGCAGGTGGTTTTGGGGTGCCTTCAAATCTCCGGAATGTGGGGAGAATGAATTAATTAATTTCAATTAAAGGCTTTAGCCTTCAGAAAAGAATACGACCCTGCCACGCTAACAGCGGCTTTTAAATGTATTAATATACTTCATCTGATGATTTCAGAAAAAAACCTTACTATTGGAGTCAGAAAGAAGTAAATTAATGGAATTTAACAATTTACAAACACAATCTTACACCTCAGAACAAAAAATGCTACAATTATAAACTTTAATATTTAGAGTTACATTACTAGTAAAGATTTATAATAGATTCTAGCTTTAAGCATCACTGCACTAATAATTATGCCCCTTTCTGTTCTGCGTAAACTAAAATATGAACTAGCAAAACTTCACTTTTACCGTAGAATTAGCTCTGTTAACGGGTGTGGGAAATGTGAAATAACTCAATCGTTACCTAATTTGCCTACATTTAATGTACTGAATTCCCCAGGTATTAATCTCTTTAGTCGAGAGCATTTTATCTCAAGCGAATTACTAGCTACAGTGTTAGGATGTATCTTCCACCACAGAAAGAAGCTCAAAGTGTATTTGGTTATGAAAATAGATAATCAATTTGTAGAAAAAATGTAGTCCACTGAAACACAGTGGGTGATTTTCCATGTTGGTTCTTACAGGGCTTTTTCCTTGTGTTCTGGTTGATGGTTTCTACAACTGCTTCATGACTCAGCCAGTTTGGACACAAAATAACTTGTATGCCACTTACCATTTCTGTATTATCTTTAGCAGAAGAACCCATGGTTGCAAACTGCTGGGATAATTACCAGTGTATCGGCTACGCAATCGTGCTAGATGTGTTTGAATTCTTGTATAATTATCTTCTTCAAGAAACCTTGTAACGTAGTTTAAAATCGCAACAATGAAATGTGTTTCTGCGCTAGTAAGAAGGAATGTGAATTCCACTTACTTCATGAAACGCTATTGGTGGAAATGTTAAAAAATATGTAGCAGCTTTCAATTATTTAATGAGCGAGAAATGTTGATAGTGAGAATATAAAGGGTGTTAGATTTAAATGACCCTTTCCTAGACTTATGGTTTTTAAACTACTTTTGTGAAATCTTACATTGCAATGGGGATTTAAAACATAAAAATATTAAAACCATAGCAAAGTTGGAGGTTTACTAAGGAGTAATTACTGCACTAGTTTGAGTCATTTATAAAAAAATATGAAAAACTCTCCGTCACTCCTTTAACATAGATTATGGAATGAGTCTTTGGCGTGCATGACATCTAGCCTAGTCTTACGCCAGGGGATGTATGAAGATGTAGCTACAATCGAATGAATTTTATTGCCATTATCTTATGCGTAGGTTGCACGTCCCCTAAACCAGGCTTCTATTTCAGTGAAACCAAAGACCATGTAATTGACATTCCTCGTTAACACTTTTTTCTGGACCAATCATTCCCAGGTACCGAATTCAAATTTACAAAGTAGATCACAAAGCGTTATTTTTAAAATGGCCTGAGGTATTTGGGAAGGGCATTACGAAAACCTTGATGTAATCAACTAATGATACTGGCATTGGTGTATTAAATCCAGTCATCACATGTATTCAAATTCTTAATAGAGAAGTGCTCTATGGAAGAAGATAGAATGATGAAAGCAAGTTTTTAAATCAGACGATTAATATATAGCTGTGATATCTACCTCCTCCATGTTTATGTCACACAAAAGGCTTATAGTACAAAAATCCCAAAACGATAACTTTAGAAACGGGGGTATTCTTCCGCTATAAAATTTCTTTATCCATTGCCTTATGTTTTCATTTTTCTACCTATACCTTAAACTTTTGTTAATTGTTAGCCACAAAAATGAGGTTTCATAAAAATGCTGTTTATCACTTACCATTCCCTTAAGCAATTAGACATATTGAACAATTATTTACATGCTTGCGTAAAAGTTGCAGATACATGTGCTAAGGACTTTTAGAAGAAAATTTTAACTAATTAATCGCAAAAATTATGATACCAAGCAATGCCATTTTTTGTAGTATTTTTTGAATACAGGAATATGTTTCTCCTCAACAAATTTCAAAATATTATATACCACATAAAAAACATCACTATGCATATGTTTGATCTTTAAAAGCAAGATTTTTTTACAGACTTTCAATCCAGACCGGCACACAGAACACAAAACATAATTTATAAAAAAACACGATCCCGGTTTAACAATGTCCCCACTTCATCAAACAAAACTTAGGTGTCATGTACTCGAAATATATA
This sequence comes from Anomotaenia brevis, assembly GCA_030710315.1. Taxonomy (NCBI): domain Eukaryota; kingdom Metazoa; phylum Platyhelminthes; class Cestoda; order Cyclophyllidea; family Dilepididae; genus Anomotaenia; species Anomotaenia brevis. Next base: position 44,522 of record JAUOZQ010000346.1, read on the forward strand.
CCCATTTTCGTTTTCAACAGCTTAATGGTGAAATTTAGCAAAGAAAGTTGTTAGTGAACCAAATTAAAAGTACCAAGGTTCGATTGACAATGTGAGAGCATAAGTATTTAATTACAGAGGAAGCGGCTCTATAACTCCATCAAAATGCTTCACTCAATCACAGTAAAATTAGGATCACTAAGTTTTAAATATAATTTTCAATCATTTTAGTTACGATATCAATAAGCTCATTGCTAAACAGTCTTTAATAACATAAATAATTTTATAAAACAGACAAATAAAAGGTCCATTGAAAGAACATGTGTTTTAATTAACTGAATTTCGCAATTAAGCATAGGTAAGACTATTAGTTGGACTGAATGCATTGTGTGATCTCGAACTTCTCAAGAATTGTTATAAGATATAATTCCAATGATAATTTTCTGCTACCAGCTAATACTTTACTACTGTTTCTATTGAAGTGCTAGTTTTAAGCTTAAAATAAATTATTTAACACTGAAATTCCTTTTAAACTCAGTACACAACACATATAAGACAGGACATTAAATTAGTTAGTTCAAAACAATTTCCTACTGAATTAAACTACAAACAAGTTATGGTAAGGGACCTTCTGCCAGCACTAAGCGTCCGCTTGTACTTAGCTATGCCTATCTGGAACAACCTATACCATGCCCAGTCTGCTCAAAAATGTTTAGTTTTCATTTTTGATTTCTCCAAGTCTTCTTTATCTCTTCTTACTTATCACCATTGTCCCTCTAACATGTACAATAACTGCTCTTTCCCGGTTTATACCCAGAGTCAACCACAAATCAACTTTCAAAATCCTAAATGAAATGCACAATGATTATATTGTGATTATATAAATGTGTGTGTAGAACCGTTCTAACCTTATATTCATCGTCAATATTAGGTCAGAATTGCGAGATTGCGAGTCTTTGCTCGGCGGTTCTTGAACCACACACGGATCCTGCATTCGGTGACGCTCAATGAAGCGGCAATTCTTCCACGTGTTCTGAGGTCAGGATACCTGTTTACACTGTACTCACTCTCCAGATGTTCCAACTGTTTTGCCGAGTAAGTGATGCGCATTCTCCTAGTCGTTTTTTACCTGTAATCAGCAACCACCATCATATAATATATAAGAAAATTGTCTACTTAAAAAGTGATTTTAGCTAATAACTTAATTTATAATCTACCAATACAAGTTTCATGAGAGTTTCATGTAACACTTATCAATCAATATAAAACAATGGGATTAATAGATTTGAGAAAAGATTCTTCTTAATTCGTTT
>JAUOZQ010000347.1:0-45588 GCA_030710315.1 Anomotaenia brevis
GTCATTAGAATACCGACAGCCACCGGTAGTGGACATGCTGTAAGAAAGTCAAAACGCACTTGAAGTACTCTGTCAGCCCCACTTGCCTGTCACTGACAGCCGCCCAACGAACAGCTCTCTTACTTTCTACATACACTACTGTCAGTATGAAAATGGAAAATTTACAAAACAAGCCTTCGATCGAATTGTTCTGATTAGTATCAGTTGCCAAATTAACGAATAAAATGAAATTATATTGGTTTTATTTAATTAACTAATCACAAGCAGGAAGGTGATAGAAACCACACCAAAGCCCAATCAGGATTGGCGGTTCACCTGACTGACTGACTGACTGACTGACTGCAACAACAACCAGCCAATAAACGCAGAGGAAGGATGCATTGACCAGTCAGAGTTACTCGTTCCCAATTCGTGTGATACACCTGCGAGCGCAGCACAAAACGAATAAATTCTCAGTTGCGTTGACGTGGAGACATCGATCCTTGGTGGAAGCGCACACTTGAGGCACACAATGAATACCAACGCAATTATTTACAAGAACCGAGAAAACATGCAATGTTGACTTGACAGCGTTTGAGGCATTGAGAACCTCTCAGATGTTCTTCGATCTCAAGATTCTCGTAAGTGCATCTAGGCCATCTGTTAAATGTGATCCCTTCACTAGACTCTGGAGAAGGAGGAGATCGAGGTGCATCGGTTCGCACTGGCCACCCGATTCCCGCATGTGAGGAGGACACTGCCGAAGAGTGCCAACTGCCTAGTGGAGTGGAGCAGATTCCCGTCTGTGTGAGTCTCCTGGATCGGTCAAACTGGTTCACGAATGTGGCTGTCTAACTGTCTAACTGTCTAACTGAATGGACTCTTCTTTATCCATAGAATAATCAGAGCAGCCTTGGACTACGCCTACACAGGGCAAGTGGCAGTGAACGAGGAGACTGCCCTTCAGCTCTTCTTGTTGGCAGTGAATTTGGGATGCACGGACATTCAAGACTGTTGTCTGGATTTCTTGGATTCCAGGTAAGACTGATCTTTTAAAAGGCTCAGCCTCTGATGAAGCAGTTGGGAGCGAAATATCGGCAATGAGATTAGCTGTTAAATTCAACTTTAGGGTTTCTAGCTATCGGTATCGTCAAAGCCCCATGTTCATCCTGGAGCCATAACAAGGATAGAATGCCAGTTGAGTGTTAACGCGAGTCATTTTAGTGATTCTGGAATGTGCGACTTTAATCGATTGAGTCGTTATTTAGTTTCGCCTTTTTGGGAATAGGTGGTACCCCATGGATGTTTATCTCAAACTTCACAGTCAACCCATGGATACAACAGCCTATGAGGTCTAGAATGGGGAGTGAATACAGTAACCGTAGTTCCTTGCTGCTTTCAGAATAAGTGAGGCGAATTTAGCGGACGCCTGGTCAGTCGCGAACGCCACGAAGAACGAGGCTCTCATCGACCTCTGTCTGCCCACTATGCGAGATCATCTGGAGGCATTCATCGAAACGCCAAGATTCTTTGAATCCACCGATCCCCTCGGAATGGCTCGCATTCTATCGGAGCCCAGCCTCGAGTCACCAGAGGGTGCAGACGAGAGAGACAGCGCCCCGAAAAACCGGCTGCTGACGAAGTGGTTGGAGGGCCTATCGTCCGATGTGGCAGAGCAGAGGCAGAGGCAATACTTGGAATCTCTTCTGGACGATCTCGACCTTTCTACACTCACATTCAACACTCTCTCCTTGCTACTTGAGGCATCAGCTGAATACAAGTTGGCAAATGATTCTCGGTTAGTGCGGTCTTATTAATAACTGCATCGTGAAGTTAGAATGGAGCACTAGATGAGCACTTTCATTAATTTTTAGTTCTGAAATCCGCACTGCCCTGAAATCTTCAATGACTAAAGAACCAGCAATACGTGGAAGTTCCAAGTAAATATATTGTGTTATTTAGCAAATTTTTAAGCTCTCCTTTCGAAACTGTAATGTATGCACATGGCATCTTTAGTGAAGCTCTCTATATGCTGGAAAGAACCGACGTGAATCGCGAATATGTGGTGAAGGAATTCAGTCAGTTGGACAAATATCCGAAATCGGAATTCAAAGTGCAGATGGGGGCTGGAAGCTCGGTCGTAATGAACCGAGGTAAGGCAGGAGGAGCCACGACAGTTGTGTAAATGGACTTGAGAGTTAGCAGCACTCCAAAGAATTCACTGCTACTTTACAGACTACCTGTGCATCGTTGGAGATGCCGATTCGGCCTCCAACTCTTCCTCGGCCTTCAACTTGATGGATCTGAATACGAAGACCATCTTTCCTGGACCCGACTTACCAGAGCCCCTGTGCTATATTTATGCGTTTGGATTTAATGGACACATCTATTCTTTTGGCAATGTTTCTTCAAATGTGCGTTCGAAATCAAAGTTATTGAGGTTTTCTCTATCAGAAAGCAGGTATGGACTATTGTCGCTTAAAATACTATATTCTATGTATAATTCGCAATTTATTTGAAAATGAAACAGTAGTGGAAGTAATAAATATTTTTTACTGTTTCACGAAGTGATCAGAAAAAAATGGGATTAAATTAACAAGTAAATAATGTAAATTTATAATATTGATTTAATTAAATTAAGGGTAAATGCTTCAAGATCGAAAATGCGTCTGATACATATTGGAGACAGGAATTTTATATAGAAATTACCTGAATTATTAAAAAGTGCAATTTTTCACTCATCAATCTTCGATTTAAATTATCCTATTTCTTTCAAGACATTAGTAGTAGGGATTTGTTTACAAACTGAGTAACTGGTATTGTTTGTTTAAAGGTGGGCCTATTGCACCGAGCCTCCCTTCTCTTTGAAGTGCGAGGCAGCCTTCAATCAAGGCGGCGTCAGTATTCTCTTTTGTGCTACGCAAGAAGCTTATATATGGTATCCGCCACCTGGAGCAAAGATATGGGAGTGGAAAGAGCTGCCAAAGATGAGGAGCTCAAGAGAAAATCCAGGAATCACTTATTTCCGAGACCGCTTTTTCGTGGCTGGAGGAAACACAGGAAGACAATTCGACGTCGAGACGCTGCAGTGGCCTCTCGAATCCGGGGAGGAGCCGCAGTGGACGGTCATTTCCTGCTTGGCTGTAACGAAGCAGTCGCCCTTCAATCTGACAGTCTACGGTGGCAAACTCCTCCTCATATGTAAAGTTCTCATTCTTATTTCTTCAGACTGATAGCATTAACCTCTAAACAATGAATGTTGGAACAGATTTCATACAATTTATAACTTATTGCTAATAATTGGTTGGCAGTGTAAAGTGAATTTGGAGAGCCACCATGATAGTGTACTCACAAATTATGTTGTTGTTAAATTATATATAGTCCTCTTAAAAGAATCATTATTTCACTTTTTGCAGATGGCGATGGCAAGTTGTTGGGGTATGACTCCTCAAAGGAAGGAAAAGCAAGTTAACTATTTCTCCTAAATTGTCCATTTACTCACCAACTGATGTGTGTGTTTGGCTTCACCCTGTAGAAGGACATATCGCTGAGTGCTTTGTGGAAGCGAGGGAGAAGTTTGATGAATGTCAAAACCCCAATCATTATTCGAAAATTTTGAGACTAAGTACCATTTCTTGTTGTAATAACAAAATGGACAATTACACCGTGGTATTAAATTACATGATGCTGTGAAACGTGTGAATGGGTAGGAAGGTGTGAGACAATAGCTCTAGTAATATTTGTAGAGCACGTAACATTTGAAGTGGTCAGAAGTACTCTAGACTTTTTGAGTTAAATACATTGAGAAGCTCTTGCCGCGTCTCGACGTCGATTTTTCTCCACGTTTTGCCTCAAAAAGCGGTTCTGGAATTATGCATTTTTCAAAAACGGTAGTTTTTACTTCTGAGACAAGAACTGGAAGTGGAGGGGGGTGGGGTGGGGTGGGGTGGGGAAACACGACCTCTTCGCTGAAAAGCCGAAATCAGTGTTTCATTTTCAGTTGAGAACTCCAATTGCAGTTGTCGTCCACAGGAGTAAGCAATTAGCACTGATGCTTTCAGAAATACGGTCTGCAATCTCCTACCCTCGCTTCAATCTTGTGGACTAACTCTGCATCACTGATAATGCTTAGGCCTCTAACGACGTCCTCAAATTGTTGCAATTGGGAACCTGAGCAAGCATTCCCGGACCTTCTTTGCCAGATCTCCTAACCCCTATTGATGCGTCTGGGAGTTTCGAGGGAATCTCTTCATTCGTCAACCTATCGATGTCGTTTGATAAGCCAAACAAGTATTTTGAGGTGGGTCGAAGGCGTCGCTCCTCTAAACTCTAAGCTGCAATCCTTGTAATGCGTTACCTCTGGCATAGTTCAGGCCATTTCATAATCCTTGAATTAATTTCTCAAATGTGTTTCATCAATCGGCGGTTAGAATTAATTGCCAGTCTAAACAGCTAATTGCACTCCAGATCAAGAGTCACTTGCGTCACCAAGAGCAACATTTTTGCTCTCGCCTTGCTTCAAGGCGCAGTGGTTGAAAACCACTCGTGGAATACCAATGGCTGTCATTCCAATCAGCGTGCTCAGCACGCAGCAGCCACCTGTGTAATTCAGTGCGTGTTTTAATCATATTTACAGGCTTCAACTTGTAGCATTTCAAATTAGTCAATACGGGTTTTCGAGTGTGGAAGGCTTGACTTTGAAGTGGTTAACAGTGACTAATTTCACATGGGACCAATGTTAAAGAAGGTAGTGCTATTTGACTTAACAGACCAGAGCTTTCTGCTTAAAGAATCGTCCTTGTTTTACTTAAAACGCCAACCCGCACACTTCTTATTTAAATAAATTAAATATAAAGAAATGAAGAAATGAAGAAAGAGCTCATCCCGTAGTGGAGCAACAAAATTTAAGTTGGTTAATGTGGCAGGAGTACAAATGGAACGTTGTCTGGAGGACGTATGGGGTAAAACAGACAGGGATCCAGTCAAGCTGCTGCCGACGGTAGTCGGTGCTCAAAGTGCTCTCAACTTGTCAAAACGAAGTTGAGAATTCCTCGCCTCCCACGTTTCTCCAATCTAAAGTCAACTTAATGGAGATATTGATGTCCAACGACTAGCTCCTTAGATGCTTCTGCTATAGCAGATATACCGCTAGCATGAAAATTGCGTAGAACTGGGATTTAAATTATACTTCTAACTTAATATGGCAAGTAATCTGATCACATGTTTGGGAATCAAACTCTACAGCTTAATTAACAAGACGCGCAATCGAGAAGAGTGCAACGTGAAATAAGCCTCTTTCTCTCATCACACAGGCGTTGCAATAAGTCATCTCGTTTGACAGGCCATCAAGAGCAGCGTAAGTTTAAGAAATTCTCAGTTACCTTTGAGTTGCAAGCATCACATCTTGGAGCACATAGTGAAAAAGAAACGCACGCCTGAGCACCATGACGAAATCCAATGGAGTCGTTTACCAGACCAAGCAGACGTGTCACGTTGAGATTTCAAATCTCCAAATTTGTTATTGCTTTCCTTCCGGATTGGCGTATTACTCATGGATTTGCTGAATTTGCCAAGATAAAATCCCATCATGTCAGCGAGGCCTGTCCTGTTGCATGAGTGAGGGAAGACGGTAGCCCAGGAGTGACCATTATTATGATTGTGTTGGAGAAAGCAAACAGTTTTGCGTGGCGTAGTAGCATAACACAAAGCAGGACCTAGGTCGTAAAACCTTACAATCGAGCAGCATGATGTACTAGTTTGTGTGTACATTTCGGAGTGGTTATAACGCTTCCCTATGTCCATCCCACTGATGCAACTTCACCTCGATTAGGTCATAATTTAAGCTCCCATTCTACGTCCAACAAGACCGACAACCCTCTATTGTATATGTGATTAGTGCGAGCTGACTAATGTCAGGTGGGCAGGATTCATGGAATTATTTTTTGCTCCAATTGCCAGAAATTTGCATCTGCCTTTTTCGTTTGATGATACATGCAATACCTGATAAGAATACTACTAACCATTATAAGTAGGATGATGAAATAGCCCAATAACATGAGGTGATATTTATTCAATGCCTTGATTTATGTAGGACTAAGAAGGAAATAGAGGTCCACTGCGGCTCCTTCCGCCAATCAAGAGACCAGTGCAGCGCCTCGGAGTCGATTTGTCATCCCGGTTGCCTCCAGCCACGAGAAAGCGGTGTCTGGAATATCAGATTCTTTTATTACGTCGATACACTTCGTATTTCGCTGACACTTTTCCACTCCCAGTTTCATCCCTTTGATGGAGAGTGCAACAAGTAGGTGGCCAGTGATGGACAGTGGAGAACACAAGTGGTCTTTAGGGGGCAGTAGCTCTTCCTCTGTAAATTGAGGGCTTTTAATTACGCATCTTGATTGAGCTTCTGTCGGAAGATTTGAAAATGTGGTAATGGCGCCATTTGATATCATCTGATCGCATCATTTCACCTTCACCATTTGTCCATGCATCTGTTCCTTGTAACCACGTAGTGAGTAGAGTTGGCACTCTATAGTCATTATCCTTGAAGCTCGTCGCCACAACTCCACTGTGTAGTGTAACCAGCGAAGGGCACACACCTTTCAGCAGTGCGGACACTTTCAAAGTGAACGACTGAAAAGTCAACGTATAACGGCCGTCCGAAAAAACCACAAGGTGATATACCCAATAGAATTCAATGTAAACCAATGGTCGATATTTGAGTGGATAAATGAAAAGCGAGGCCTGCTATAAAATAGATTTTGCTTTTCATTGTTTTCTATATGGGAATTTTTCAACCGGAAAATTGTTCCTATAACAAACCCAGAAATTGGAGAAATCAGAGTAGATAGTTGATGATTCCAACTTCATTGGGAGAATCGCCAGTCGCCGTGGTTCACTGGTGGTTTCAGAATCAGAGAGGAGGATTTGGCGGACGTCTGGTCAGTTGTTAAAGTCACACGGAATGAGGCTCTCATCGAGCTCCGTCTGAGTTGTCAAGATTCGCAAAAACAAGCCATCCGTTCACAATGGCCTGCGAAAACAAGCATTCTTTCGGAGCAAACATTAGAAAGAGGGGCTGGTGCAGTCGAGGTGGTAGAAGACCCTTCATGGCCCGTTGGTTGGAGCGCCTCTAGCAAGATCACTCGAACCAGTGCCAACGAGTACATTCGGAGATTCTCTCGAGAAATCGACACACCCTCCCTGCTATCCACCGCATTCTTAACTGGAGTTTGCAGCTGGTAAGTGTCGAGTGATACATAACAAAAAACATCAAGGTTTTCTCTTTCAAGAATATCGAATAGATGCCAAGATTTACCTCCATAAATCTTTAAATATTGTTGAAAGATAAGCTGTCAATATACCGGCATTTCTCTTCTCTATAAACATTTTATAAAAGTTCAGATATACCTGCTTTCCTCTGGAATTCATATAGTGCCTTGAAATAATACGCATTTCCCAAGCACTTTTCGGTGCGATGAATCATCCGAATGGGGAAACTGGCAGTGGAAGAGACTTCCAGGCATGAACAGCCAACGATTTAAACCTGGCATCACTTATTTCCGAGACCGCTTTTTCGTGGCTGGAAGTAAAATTCAGAGGCATTTTGACGTCGAGACGCTACTGTGGCCTCTACGCAGTGGACGGTCATATCTTGCTTGGATGTGCCCAAACAGTCACCCTACACACTCTCAGTCTACGGCTACAACCTCCTCCTCTTATGTAAATTCACTTCCTCATTTCGTCAAGCCAATTACACAGTATCTTCTTAATTCAGGCTTGAAAGTCATTTTACTAATATCAGCGTTGCACAGACAGGTTCTTCTGGTGGAGAACTGAATTGATTGATACAATGGAAATGTGTGCTTATCATTGAAACCATTGGTATTCCGCTTATTGCAGATGGCGATGGTGAAATTCTCCAGTATGATTCTTCCAAAGAGCGCGATGCAAGTCCACTAATGTTGATGACCTCCTCCTGTCTTTCCGGCTGTTGACTGTGCCTTGCTCTGTCTTGCAGGAGGGCCGGTCACTGAGTGCTTTGTGGAAGGCGATGGGGAGGAGACTGAAGAATGCAAAAGCACCGATCCTCATTCCGAAATCCTTCTAGGGTGCTTTCTAACTCCCGTATTTGTGCACTTCGGTTTAAATTTATCGTAGCCTTATAAGGGTTTTATATGGGGAACCAGATTGCTTCTAATTCTAGTGCACAATCAGCTGAACATTGAATAAATAAGTTAATCTCAATAACTTGAAGTGGTTATCACATTGAAGAACTCCAAATACGTTCCAGGTAAGAGAAAACCCAGGATAGAATTACAAACTTGTATTTGGGTAAATAAATTAGCACAGGATGAATAAGGTGTTGAATGCACGCCGTCGTACGGTGGCGTTATATGCCCTCACTCTCGTTGCAGGACACAAATTGTCACTTAGTCGCACAGCGCAAAAGCTCTACACACTTACGAGTTTCAGAAGCTTCTTAAATAATTTATTGTTTATCCAAGCAGTCGTTAGTAAGAGATGTTTGCATTGCCTAAACGGTAAAATGCAGAATTATGTAATGTTAAAATTTTCTTCTAGAAATGGACCTGTTAAAAGTATCTTATAATTTGGCAAATCTCTGTTTCTGAAGTGAAAATGTCAAAAGAGACCAATAAATATACCTCAGTAAAATACCTAAGTTAATGGGTAGTTATTCGTGGAATATAATCATTTCAGCACATTCAGTTCCGTCATTCAAAATGTGCTGGATTCTGGCTGCATATGTTATACAAAATACCAAAAAATATGCAGAAGTAAATAAATCACTTGTTTACAACTCAATTTGTTACCTTTTGCAAGTCTGATAGATTTTAATAACTTGAGAGTACATGCGTGCTTTTAACGGCCAAGATTTTCCGCGCCTAATCTACTTGCACTAAATCGGCCAATTACATCGTAGCGTAGGCAGGATCCCTGCATTGAGAAAAGCGCGACAGTTCGGATACCTACAATTGAACTGCATTAATATCTACGCACTTATTACCTCTTTCAGAAGATAAAATGGAACTATCAGAGGTAAATGAAAATGATCACAATCTGAATGCAGAAGATACTGAAGACGTGTCCTGGCTTCTGCTGTCAGACATACCCGCTGGAACGCTAATTGGATTCGACACAAATGTCTGGACTGTCGGCCCAAACTTTCGTGGTATTCGGGACATCCCTTTGGGCCTTCACTACCTGTATTTCAATGCTGGTTCCAGCAGCGGAGACACGTCAATCTCCGGTGTGCGGTGCAGTCACTTCCTTCACATCACTGAAGCATGTGTAATCAAAAAGCGCTGGAATGCAGAAGCCGAAATATTCACTGATTTACCGTCCTCCAGCGAGGATGTCGAACGCATGAGATCCAACCCCACCGAGGTCGCCGCATATCTCGCGGCCTATCCGAGAGATAAGTAAGCAAAGCACCATCTTTTCTCGTATTTTTTGCACTAAGTATATTTGTATTGGTGCGGGTTTCAAAGGATCGACGTATCTGAATCGTCGTATTACCATTCGTATGACTTCTTATTATGCTCTTCAACTGATCGGCTTAGAAACAGGTTAGAACTTAAGGTAGGTTCAAATGAGATGACCAGAATCTTTTTTAACTTTGTACACACCATGCGAGGTGTTTCCGATCCTCCTCCCCCTCCTGTTTGAATAAAGACGCCCCGAATTTTAAGGGCACATGTGCATCGCTCTAATGGCTCCAGCACTAAATCGTACTTTAATTTACTGTTGCCAGATTCGCGCAGTGGGTGGCTCTAGCCTCGAGGATAACGCCCGAATCGGTTAGTCAGCTTGAGCCGAGCGGTAGGTGGATCTTCTCGTGTCCTCAGGTGCAACCGCAGGCGGGTTCAACCAGTCTTGACCGGGCCGCTCTCACCATCCCTCCCCGCCTGCTCCGTGGGACTGCAACGGACGCGGACGGTGTCACCCCCATGGAGACGGAACCCGCTTCCATCGGGGAGGGCGAGAAGAAGCTTCTGGCGTTTGAAAATGTCATCCCGGAAACTGAAGTAGGTTTAAAGATGTATTCATTTGATTCATTGGAAAACCGGTCCCCTTGGGTTCTGCTTGCTGCTGTGTAACTCGGTAAAAGTTATTCCTGAGATCGGACATTACAATATGGCATGGTGCTCTATAGCAAGTTGGGTTACAGTCTGGATTAGGTCGTAGCATTGCCGATTCCCGTATCGGGTTATGGTCAAGTCCTTTTAAGATCTTCTAATAGGGAATTTATAATAGAAATACATCGAATAATTCATGCTCTATTCGGATATGAAGAACTGATGGCAGCTGTTTTTACCAGAGAGCATGTAGGTGAACGACCACCTTTTGTCTTTTCCCATACACAGTTACACTGGACGCAATTGCCACCGCACCCCCTGTTTCCACCCGACTCCACGGCTGCTGAGATCAGCAAGCACAATATGGACCAGAGCTACACCCTTGAGCGCGTGCTTGAACAACTCGGTGGCAGCGGCGGTGTTGGCGATGAGACGGTCGCCGTGGGAACCACCACCGCACTGGCACCCGGGGAGGCCAGATTGCTGAGCGAACTCCACCTCTCCTTCGTGGTGTTCCTACTGGGACAGGTGCGCATAGAGATACGTGGCTCCGTTAATATCTATGAAATGCTCTAAAATGGCTCCATTTTCGTTGCAGGTTCTCGAAGCTTGGTACCAGTGGAGACGCATATTCAGTCTGCTGGCGAACTGCGAACGCGCTGTAGTCGAGAGACCGCGGCTGTATAAAGCCCTAATTAGCTCGCTCTACCGTCTGCTGGTGTTCTCTGATAGAGACGAGAGAAAAAAGAAGGGGAGGAAGAACGCTAAATCCAGTGATGGGGAATGTGGAATAGTCGAGGACCTGTTTGGCGCTTGGGAAACGAACGGGGAACCGGCTTTTCTGCCTCGCACTATTACGCGCCTCCTTGGCAACATCGAAGTAGCTGTGGGGACTGCGAAAATACAGCATCAAGGGCTGTTGAGGGAAGTAGAAGAGAGAGCAAAGGGACTGAGAGACTGTCTGGAGAGGCGATTCAAGGTAATTCTTGACGTTGGGAGTGGAAAGAGGGCAGAATACGAGGCCGCTGGGGAAATCCCGGTTGAAGAAGTTGATTGGGATACGGATGAGGCGCCGGTAATTGTGACAGATATTTGACGAACAACTATGCTCACTGCGTGTTGACACATGTACAGGCATTCTATTATGAATAAATTAATACTTGAGTTTGAATTATTTTGCATGAGTAAGAAGACTTTCTGATTTGTGGTATCGTTTTATTTGCAGTATAAATGCATAAAAGTTTAAAAATACATACAAATATAGTGACTCATTCTTGTTTTGGGTACTCCCGCGTCTGACGGTCACACCATCGACGGTAAATGTAAGAGGCGCCATGATAGAAAGTGAGAACGGTCGTGAGTAGAATCCAGATTATAAGCAACCATGCGAACCACGTAAGCTCGATAAGGTAGGACATCTCAACGTGGTCTTCGAGGCTTTATTCGTAAACGCTAAATAGTTCCAAAGGCAAGAACAGAGAAGTTTAGTCTAATAAATTTAAATTATTTAGAACTAAAAACATATTTAAAAATTACCAAATTAAATTGTTTTGAGTCCATAATTACATATATATTGAGTGGTTTTACATTTATTTTTTTAGAAAAAAGTTTCAAAATGCCGATTATAATATTTTGTATAGCCCGAAATGATCTGATTGGTTGACCCTATCCACAAAGTTAGAAGTTTGTCCATGAGTTGTTTATTACCCTCCTTTATTTGCAATTCCAGATGATATGAGTGATTTATACCTAAACGGGGGGGATTTTGAGCATGTCGCGGAATATTTCGCTGTTTGCGGTCTTTCAGACTCGCCGAAGCCCTTCGATGTCTCCGAAATTCTTACAAACGGTGAAGAAATCGTGCTGTCTGAGTCCAAATGTCTTGATTTTTCGAGATATTCGACACCAATCATTGATATTCTGGTAAACTACTTTTGATTAAGTCATACTCGAATCTAAGCTGGTAAATTTTAGTCAAAACGAAGAAGTCCCTTCCGGCTATCAGCTACTGGATAAGTCTGTAGATGGTTCTCCGGGTTGCTATCTTCAGAGTCGTTCTGGTGACGATCTTTGCATTTGCTACCGACGTGGCTATGATATTTCTCCGATCGGAGACATTGGGTTTGTTCTTCTCTGGTTCGATTTCATGTCTTATGGCTTTTCTGTACTAATTGATGCCACTTTTCCCCTACCAGCCTTGTAGATGCTGAGCAAAGGCTAAAACCCAACGCCTGCAATATCACCCACACTGTTGGCGATCGCCCCGCCCTCATTTCGAAGAAGCGTTTTATGCCAAATGCCAATATGTACCTTTCCTATAGTCGTTTGTTGAAGAACTACGGTGTGGATGAATTAGCACTTACGGATATTTGCTTGATCTTCAAAAAGAAGGGCGAGCGTTGCCCTCTTGGCTATAAGGAGCTCCCGCAAAAGCTCTATCACTCTCCGGTAAACAATTCTCTTTATCTATTCTTGTTTACCTTTTCTTGATGTTTTAACGTGCACTATAGAAAAAGGCTTACTTTTGAGTTTTGTAAGTTTTCGCCGAACCGGTATACTAACTTTTCATCTACGAAATTGTCATACTATGCTGCCCTAGGCTTTTTAATTATGTACACAGTTCTACTTAGAACCTGTAACAATTGCATATACTCCATTTATGGCATCTAAACATCTCGTGTTCCTTTAATTAGCAGTTGAAGAAACGCTCTTTATGTCTTAGCGTCCCTGTCCACTATCTTATGTTGGCCTAATTGCCGTGCCTGCGATGTCAATCCCTCTCGTTCTAGACGTCTAGTCCTTTTTTATGACTTATTCACACGCTAAAATCTTCAGGGGTATAATCAGTGGAGAAATCAATTTACTCCATGAAAGGGCTGAAAAGCGTCGCAATCGAAGCCACGCCTGATTGATTGATTGGTTGGTTGGCCCAGCTTGAAGGATGAGCACTGCCCAGCCGGGGTGTTTGATTTATGTGTGACTTAATACTGCCGATCGGGTTAAAGGACTCTCATCGATTGCATCAGCTAGTTTGATTCGTGATAGCTTCATCCATTGGTAGGATGAGATCCATTTTCTTTTCTTTCGTTATTTGGAGTGAGTTTAAATGAGTCTTAGTGTTTACACTCAACATGCACTCACAAGAACCCAGCGTCGTGTAAGCTGTGTGCGTGTGTCCAAGGCCTTGTTATGCTGCGTTTGCCTTTGAAGAGGGGCCTCGACTTCACTGTCATCACTTGTGACATTTGACAGGCAGTGAATAAGTAATCTGGTTAGTCACCAAGGTATCATTAATTTCATTCCTCTCTCCAGAAGATAAATGTGAAAGCGTTTTTTTACGGGTGGGCAGTAGAAGTCCAAACGCGAAATATCCATGGTACATTTAATACTTCGATATCAACGTTAGACCCGTGAGCCTTTGGTGAAGAAGTTGGAGATCTACGCCCCACAGAACCTAGGCTGGAGGATGGTGTTGAGTAAATGCGTCGATGGGCTGTGGTCCTTACCTGTGACTCTTGCGATCTCCTAGATGGCGGACGACATGCACATCTGCTACAAGAAGTCCTTCGTGAAGCGCTACATCGCGACGTACCAACCGGAGGTTCTGATGTGCTACCACCTCCCCTCTCTCTCCACTGCCTCAGCTTCTAACGCCAATTCCGTCGCTGCGGTAGCAGGTATTACCATTCACATCGATTAAAAAATGGCCTTGGTGTATCTTCTTGGTGTCTTGTTACAATTCGGTAGTCTACTTTTAAGAGGTAGTGCTTTTTTCACCATGATTTAAGTGGTCACGCTCTCTGAGTAGCTAAGCAGCCAAAATTCTCATCACACTAACGTAATATCGAGTAAAATCTCGTGAACTTTATAGCATGTCCTGATGGTGTTCCCGTGCCTTTCCTTACGTCTTTTCAGGGAATGGTGACTAGTGGTTTCCCGGAAGCGTGTTATTTCACTTTAAGCTCCGCTGCAAGATGCCGTCATTAAAAGCGCTTCTGTGGTAGCTAGTTAAAAAAACCTGAAAGGGACCATGATGTATTGGAGAGGAAGACGGGGCTTACAGGGGTAAAACGGGAAGCCGCGCCCGGTATTTACGGTAGCGATGAAGCCTAGTGTGGACACTGATTGGATGGAAACATTCGGGTTCCGGGATTAAAATATGGAATTACTGGTCCCGCGTTTGTTTTCAAGTGTGCGCGCATTCAAGAAACTGGCAGCGAGCTGAGTTGTTCAATCTGCTTGGTGGCTGGGCGACGGTGACTAGGAATTGACGATGGTGGACGCTTGGACCTTTCGATGATTTCCATTAGTCCGATTTGTCTCCCCCTTGGTGTAGACGGATCTCCGTCAGCAGAGACGTCAGCGCCGCAGACCAACGAGCCGATTTTCACCAGTGTGGACATCGGGAACCTGGCGAGCTTCTGTCTGCCCTGGGGCGCCGCCATTGAGTCGTGGTCGGTGGAGCAGACGCCGCCCGGCTGTGTCTTCTTCACCTTCGTCGTCACGAACGCCTCCTACCAAAAGTTCCACGGCTCCGCACTGACCTTCTACGAGCCCTACGACGTGTCGCAGCTGGACCGCGACCGCTGCTACCGCCTCAACGTCGACCCCGAGTTGGTGCGCATCCACGACGAGGAGCCCGGTGCCCCCGCCGCCGCAGGGCGTGGCAAGGGGCGCGCTGAGGTGCTGCACGACGCCGCCGACCTCTTCACGCCGGAGGAGTTGCGGGTCATTGCAGGCCGCCAGGGCGTCTTCTTCGACACGGCCCGCATCGGCGATCGGGTGCTGGGTGTCACCAAGACCCTCTGCCTTGTCTCCCGCAGCGTCACTACGGTCTCGCTGAAACCCCTGCTGCAGTTTCTCCACTCGCGGTGCTTCGGGGAGGCGAAGCCGGTTCCCCTCGAGCGATACCTGGCCTTTATTCTGGGCGAAATACCCATTCCTGATGCGCGGTCACCGTGCATTAGTGTGGAGGTGCGTGTGCGCAATGGTGCTTACTCTTCCTTCTCTAATTGGTGCTTGTTGAGGGTTCACTGACTGACGGCGTGTTGGTTTGTTCTTCCTTTGTAGCTGGACAGGTACCGCTTGGAACTACAGGCCCCGCACAAAAATTCCCTCACGAGGTTAGTCCGGCTGAGTTCGTGTTTCGGGGAGCTTTGGTGAGGGTGACACGCTCGTGTTTTGCATTCCACAGTTCGGCAAGGATTGGAGACGAGGGCTATGCGCTGATGCTGCGTCACCTGGGAGCGGAGCTGACGATCAATTTGATGGTGCAACTGCTGACTGAACAGAAGCTTCTTTTCGTCTCTGTCATGCCAGACCTCCTGGTCGAGATCATCCAACATCTCATAACGGTGGGTCGTCAGCGTTATGAGTTCCCCATTCACGGATTAGTTATTCTCCAGCGTATCTATTCGGAACGACCCGTAAATTGAGAGAATTAGTTGAAGCCAGTCTATAGATTTCAACTTAACTAAACCCTGATTAACTAACTGGACTTTGATCACTGGTTAGCTGACTGAGGCAAAAAACTGCCTTTGGAGTGTGCTTGCAGTGACGCGGAGGTGAATGAATTTTCACGCAGTGGAGAGCGATTGTATTTGACGTCTGTGCTCCCTAACATTTCCCGTTGAGCCAGGGCGAAGGGGTCAGTGTAAACGTCCTTGAATCCGTGTTTGGCTCCGCTAGAAAAGCTCATCGTGGCATTCTTTGGTACCCTCCCACCTGACGTCACTTCGTGTAGTAGTAGTAAAAGTAGTAGTAGTGGTAGTAAAATGCTGCTAGGGCAGTGCGCTCATGTGATTGGACTGTTGTCACCTGCTCAAGTGGGTTTAAAGAGGACGCCCCTCATTGTCTTTGTGGGGCAATCGAAGATCAGCTTATTGTTGTGCTTGTGTGTTCTCCCTTTCATGTGACAGTCGTATTTTCCTTGTACTAGCGATCAATTGTGTACCTTGGGGAGTTGTGAACATGGTTTTCGAAGTCATGGGGCCCGCTTTGGTGTCTTTTGAAGGACCTTATTATATCGACTGAGTCAACAAGAGGCTTCTGTACCAGTTTAGCAGCTGCAAGAGATATTTGTTTTTATTTACAGACTGAAAGGTCCTACACTCTTATCACGTAATGAATAGCGTTGACCTCCACCAATGATGCCGGTTAATTGCTGGCCATCTGGTGGTTGGGCAAAGGTGACTAGTAATCCCCGGTTCTGGGGCTCCAACAGTACTGGTTTGTTAAGTGGGTCTCCTCGTGTCAAGATCCCACTTTATGCAAGATGAGGAAGGCCTTTACATCGCTTAAAAATCAACCCACATCAGAGCGTTTATCTGGTCACTTGAACGAAACCAGCAGGTAGCTGCGTAGTTTAGCTCACGTGATTAGGTGCACCTGTAGGATTCTTGCTAAAGTGGATCTTGACCATAGAAGTTTGTGTCCACTTTTTGCCCAATTCAACTACTCAGGGACATGGTGACTCAGCCTGGTGATTCTATAATGAATGGGGTTATCCTCTCTCAATCATTATCCTTTATCGGCTTCGTCTAAGGAATTGTAGCTTTCTGCTGGCTACCACCTTGACGAATCTATTCCATGTTGAATCAGGAGGGGCTTTCAGTCATCCTCCACTCTCTCAAGCTTCAAAGAAGGCGCGTAACACCTCATGGAAGAAATACCAACTAAGTAATGCTGTGTTCGAGAAATGAATAGCTTGATAACCTGTGTGCAGCGCTGGTTGTTTTAGCTGATACAGCCACTGCGGTGGGTGCTGGTGTACATCCCGCTGATTCACATGCGCTGCATCCACGTGATCCAGTCGCCCTCGCCGTACCTCATCGGGGTGGATTCGCGCTTCTTCGAGTTCTTCCAGTTGCCTGCAGCGGATGCGGAGGAGATCAGCGTGGTGGACCTCGACACGCGTCTCTTCCGTCCCGCCGCCTCTGCAGCCGCCACGGTGCTGCCCAAGGGCCCCCACAAACGCCTGCGCTCCGCTCTGACCCACGCCGAGGAGCGCCTAGCGGCCCTCGTCAAGCGCATCAACGAGGAGACCAAGGTGGCCGGCAGGACGAAAGCCCAGGAGAAGTTCCGTGGACAGGTGGTCAGTCTCTCTTTTTGTCGGCCACTCACCACTCCGAGACAGACCGATGGATCAAGCCGGTTCACGGAGTCTTGTTGGGAAATTAATTTATTTTGCCAAAAGCAACAGCAGCACACAGTGTTTTGTTTCTCGCAAAATGTGTCTCTTTGAGTTTTGAAAACGGCAGAAATCTGATGGAGGCCGTGTGAGGAAGCAGTTCCCATCGAAGGGCATTTTGCGCAACTCTGGTGTGGCATTGTTGTGACCTCAACGTTCCTCCCCAAATGGCAGCAAAGAGACGCAGTTGTGGATGAACCGGATGTAGCGTAGCCGTCACAAAGACGGCGTTTTCTGCTACATCCACTTTGAGTTGTTTGAGACGGAGTAATTTGCACTTAAGGCTAGAAAAGGAGCCTTGGCGTGGGATGGGGTTAGAGGTTCGACTTTGAAGTGGATTTGGAACCTCCTTGAACAAAAGCAAGAGGTATTAAGGAGCACAAGTCCGTTTGATTAGAATTGGTGTGTTTTTTCATCCAGTATGTATACGTTGTGGTAGCGATAGATAGATGGGAAAATTGCAGTTTCCTTGAACGCAACTTAAGAAGAGGCTGTGCGTCCAACGCTGAGACAGGTTGGGTGGATATGGACCAGGGGGAGCCAGGCATTGGTTGCCAAGTGAACTTTTTCGTACGGTTTCTCTTAGTCACAACTGGGTGCGGATATTCGAAGTGCCTGCTACGCGTGCATGACGGAACTGCTGCAGGAGTACCGTGACTTCCTTCTGCCTGTCACCTCCAAGAACAGGGAACTTCTCTTCGACTCTGAAGGTCAGTTTTGCTTCCACCTGATGGGGCAAATCCCTCTCCCATGAAACTCCCGCCGAGGCATTAAAGGAGTGGGATCTACTACTTTTTGTGTGCTTAGTAGTTTCCGTTACTATGTGATCCCTATGGCTGCCAAACTAAACTGAAATTCGTTTTATTTAAGCAATAGTGAGAGATGCTTATGCATAGTTTTTAGGTCGGTTTAGTGAAGAACAGAGCCGCGTTTTCGTTGTTTTAAGTTAAGCAGAAGGGCGTTAAATGGTTGTGAATGTCCTTGTGAGTACACTGTCCTTCTTTAGAAGGAAGGGTCTATTGTGTTCGACGATTTGACATCAAATGGAGTGTAATATTTTTTGTGCTTCCTGCAAAGGTTTTATCCCTAAATGAAATTTAAGGCTTTTTTTTCAAGATTACGTTGTTGCATTTACAAAGTCCTGTTCTCAGTGTTTTAAAGCACTTTAAAGTTGTACCGTCGAGTTTAACTACGCTGCAAGCCATTACATAATGTGTGGGGCAGTCTTGTAGTTCGATAAGATTGCATTTTTTGTTGTCCACTCTTCATTGTTTGTAAATACAGGATTAACCCCCAGCTATGTATCGGTGAGTTTAATGGGTATTCGATTCATACTATCGATTTTGCTATTTTAAATTTCTGTCCTCTTAACCACAATTAGATCGAACACAAAGTCATTAAGAGAGAACCCGGTTTATTGGCTAGACCAAACTACAAATGGGGGTTTGAATTGGATTGGCTTTGTCTCGCTTCGCTTTAGCGAGCATTTCAGCACCCATATTCGCGCTGCGAGTCTAGGGTGCGTGTCCCAGTCGTGAAGGCGATGAGTCACTTGGTTTGGTAAGGCTCGGTTGGCGTTCTCAGTGTATGCGGCTTTGTTCATTGTTCGCTTTGTCGCGTCCTTTTAGAGCAAGCGATACTGGTTATGCATCAACCAGCGATAAGGATTGGGTCTTGGGGCGTTTCAACAAAAGAAACATCATTTCTTGTCTTTGTTAATGGCTTTCACTTAATTTGAGCGAGGTGGGGTTGGAGCTGCTTGTTGATGGTGTGTCTTGTGGTCACAGGTTTCGTGAAACGGGCCTCGGACAGGTCGTCGAGTCGCTTCTACACCACCCTTGTGGGCACTCAGCTGTGGGCGGACTTTGTGCGGGACCTCAACTGCATCAGTGAGCGCACGCCAGAGCTGGAGGCCTTCGACACGGCCATCTCGCGTCTCCGCACCCCAAAGGGCGGCCGGGGGCACCAGCACCAGGATTCGGTGCCGTCGAAAAATGATTCCCTCCTCGCTGAAACCGGCTCTCAGGTATCCAACAGCTCCGGTGGCGTTGGCGGCGGAGATGCTGGAAGTGCGGCATCTGCGCCACTCCACAGCAGCAGCTGTCAGCATCGAAGTGTCTCTTCGCTTCCCGATAGTCTCAGTGGAAGTAGCCTGAGCGGCCGCGTTAGGTGCGCTAAATGCTTTTTCGCAGAATGCCATCTGGGAGATGAAGGGGGTTAATCCGTCCTCAATCATTCTCAACCATGAAAGCCCCCTTCTCCCCCCTCATCTCATTCGTAGTGGAAAAGAGTAACTTGTTTCAGTGATAATTGTGTGAGATTGTGGTTAGTGGTCATTGCTCGTATGGAGAGATGGTTTGAAATCTGTTAAATAAGGGGCGATGCAATATTCAATAACTCCTATCAGGAACTCAAGAAAGAGCATACAGGGTTTGTTCAACGGCTTTAACATAGACACCAGCTTATTACGAGATGCTTTTTTGTGAAAGGTCTGCATTTCCTGTTTGGACGGATTTAGCTGATCAGGTTGGGAGGGTACAGGCTCCACCGATCTCAACTTCTCAATTACCGCAAGTCTTTAACGACCCAACAGATTCCTTTGTCAACGCCCGTTTAACGTGTCTAGAGGATTCAGCTTGTCAGACCTAGATCCAAGCCTAGATCACTACATCAACGGTTGGTGTTACTACCACCGACGTGTTGG
The DNA here is from genome assembly GCA_030710315.1 of Anomotaenia brevis. Lineage (NCBI taxonomy): Eukaryota > Metazoa > Platyhelminthes > Cestoda > Cyclophyllidea > Dilepididae > Anomotaenia > Anomotaenia brevis. The sequence goes on from JAUOZQ010000347.1 coordinate 19,973, forward strand.
GTCCGCGGCTCACAAATGTCCCCAGCCCTGCCGATTCTCGGGATACGAAAGTTCTTTAATTTATTCTTCTAACTGTGTCTAGTGAGTGCTCCAATAGTCGGAGACTGACAATGCAAGCGCCTACTGGGATGCTGGAGCTGGACCCGCTGTGCGCGGACCTGCCCCTGGGTGCTTTCACTTGGACCCAATCGGGCTATTTCCCCGAGGCTATCAACACGGCACTGATGGACGAGCTGTGTCGTCGATTGGGGCGCGTGCGGGCCGACACGCTCCTAGTGGCCGAGCGCCGCACCAGTAAGAACGGAGGACAGAGCAGCCAGCAGGCGCTCGAGGGCAGTAATTGGTGGGATGGCGGTAGAGGAGGCGAGACTGACTTCTGCCCGCCCATGCACCACATGGCAGCTCCAATCGGCTTTGGTGGACCCGGGGGCAACGGTGTGGCGCAGGCCCTCGGAGTTGCGAAACTCAATGCCCTTCTGAGGCGGTCGCAGCAGGAAACCACGTGTTGTCTCATTGCCGGTTTGTTGGCGGTTTGTATGTCGACCTGTAAGCGGTCATTCGCTGGCTACGTCTGCTTTCCTTTGGTGTTTGCAGCAACCAAAAGTCGGAACGTGGGCGGCACAGCTTGGGCAGAGCATCTGCTCTCGGAGGTCTACTCCCTGTGGTTCTTGCTGCTGCCGGCTTTTGTCACTTCGTTGCGTCAGCATCTCCATTCAGTCAGCGACAATTGCTCTGGGGTGGGGGATGCAGACAAGGCAGCATCAATGACGACGATGACGGAAGAGGAGAAGGAGGCAGAGGCGATTTACCGCGTCCGCCGCTTCCTCTTTGAGGTTGTCTCCTTGTGCTCGCGTCTCTGGGAATCGTCGGTCAGACCGCTCGATCAGGTGCGTCTTCCTTTACCCCTTTGAGAATCCCTATTCATACCTCTCTAGAGCCGAATGAGGATCGACGAAGCATAAGGCCAATTGGGGAGAATACAAATTTGTATTGGCTATATCAATCCACAAAGAGTTCGGGTGGGGCATTTGTGCGTCTCAGTTAGGGATTGTGTTTCACCGCGTATCGGGCGCTCGTAACCACCTGATCAACTAGCTTTAGCTTATACTTGACTAGCACGTTCGATTGGCTTGTTTGGCAGGACCCGGTTGCGGCGTGTGTGTGCGACTTGGGTGCGGAGTGTACAACACGCCAAATGGTAAGTTGGCAAGAGCGGTAGGTGACCAGGTTGGTCACACACAATTAGCGCACTTGATCTTGCGTGTCCTAACTAACGGTAAGGTTTTTGTCTTTAGTTTTGGCCTCTAAGGTCTAGTCTACAACGTGTGTCCAATGAACTGTTAGAAGAGGGGAAATATGAGACGATAACATATTGAAATGAAGACAAAAGTGACCGTACAACTATACAGGTGGAGATCCGTGAAGGGAAAAGCGTCGTCAAGGCACTAATGAACAGACAAGCGGACCGCTTTCTACTATCGTTATCGAGTGAAGAATAGGTACATGGTCCCCCTTTGTCCTTCTTCCAGGCGTTCGCACGGGTGTTGATTGCGCTGCTCTACGAGTACGGGACGTCGGACAAGGGAGTGGTCAGTTTCTGGCGCGAGCGCTCGCTCAATGCACTCTCCTACGCCATGGCGAATGAGGTTCGTTTCTTGACTTGCACCCACTGCCTCTGAAGGACTCCATCCGCTTGCTTTTGCACGACACTTGTTGTTGCTTTTTGCAGTTGCAACGCTGCCTTGGTCACAAGTTGGTGTCAGGCGATGCCGTCACAAGCTCTGGCGGATCGGACCAAAACGAGGGGGACTCGTGTATTGATGGATGTAGGTTTTCACAGTTTCTTGACGCCAACTAGCAAAAACAGTATTTACCTACTTTTCCCTAACATTTGCAGCTTTTAATGCCGCAAGTTTTGAAGCACAGGCCCTCTCGACACCTATTCAGGCGCGTCCCACACAGCGCGCTTCCTTCACCCTTGGTACTGACGAGCCGACAACCGCCGTCAAAACTAACGGTGGCGTTGGCGGCGATGTCTCTAAAAGCCTCAGTAACTACAGTCTCCCTCCGCTGGACTCCTTGGCCGCTGAGGAGAGCAAATCCGTCCAGGAGGAGAAGGAGGAGGAGGAGGAGGAGGCGGGGGAGTCAAACAAGTCCACGAAGAAGACCGGTGGTGGCAGTGGGTGGAAGTCATTTGCCCAGGCCTCGATGCGGAAACTGGCGTCTCTGCGAGTGGAATATGTGAACCCCGAGGTGGTGACACTGGATTCCCCCGCGTCGTCTTCGACGCCGTGGTCTTCAGCACCACGGGAAAGGGAGGTGAGGTCGAATTCAATGGCCAAGCAGGTCTCCTCACCGTCGATTGGCTACGCGAGCTTCTTTGGGCATCCCGCGGGTGCCGGTAGCACGCGGTTGCCACGCAACATGCGGCCCTGGGAGGTGTCAGCCAATAGGAAGACAGCCGCCTCTGCCCCCTCGTCAAAAGTGAGTTTTTGTTTGGCATCTACCCTAAGAAATATGCTGTGCGAGCGTAACTTAATTGTCTTCTAGCCACCAATGGTATTCACAAGTTGAGCATTGAGGAGCAGCGAACGTAATCTCTTCCTTACTTTGATGGTTTCTGGTGGTGAAAGTTCCTCTCTTCCACGATTAGTGAGTCGAGTTTTTTCAATCATCAGCTGTGTATGTAGCAATAGCGGGGTTGAAACTTTTTAAAGGATGAAGCAAGTATTGTTTGGCCAGATGTGCTTGTCCTCGCAGCTTATTGCCATCGCCAGACTCGCCCATTTTTGCTGCATCAGGACGAAAGACTTGGATCAGAACGCTGACTGAGCGACGGATGATACGAGTCACTACAATGTCTGCCTCTGCATTGTTTGCGCGAGGCTGAAGATTGGGACTTCCTAAGCCCCCACAGATGCGTAAAGCTCACCCCAGTCACACGGACGCTAACTGTTACTTTGCTGTAGATTAGGGGATGTGAGGAGTCTTCTGGGCGACAACTAGTGGAGACGGAGTCGACGCCGGTGATGGACCATCTCAAGGAGGAGGAGGCGGCGTTGGAGAATGCAGCGCCACCGAATTCGACGCCGGGGTTGACAGGCTCGGCATCCTGGTTCCAGCTGCTCCAACGCAACCTGCCGGCCGCGGCCACCTCCTTCATGTCACCTAACGCGGTGCGACGCGGCTCCGTTGCGACCGCCGACACCTTCGATGGCAGCTCCCTTGGGCTCGGTGAGGGCCCGAACTCAGCTTCGGCGCCGTTTGAGTTGGAAATGGCCGGTACGTAGCACCTCGTGGCCTTTATGTGTCATTCAATTGACTGGTTACGCTACAACTGTCTGCTACGCTTCTCTGCAGTCCTCTCGAGCTACCAGCCACCGTCGTGGTACAGTCTGGCGGGCAGCCTGGCAGTGGGTCCGCCAACGGACCGCGTGTGCCTGGCAAACCCCCAGGTGATGAAGCCCGCATCGCTAAGCTCTACCTCCGGTGGCGGGCGTCGAAGAATGCGGAGCTCGCATCGTAGGTCGAGGTCCTCCTCCATGCGGGCGTCTTCGCAGTCGCTGAGTCGCGCCAAGTCTCCGCTTCTGCCACCACCACTATCGCGGCCGCCGCCGCTACCTCCGACCCTCAAAAACTCCCCCTCGGCCTCGGTGCCCCTGCTTAACCTGGGTGAGCTCACTTTCAGCGTTTTTGAGTTGTCCCTTGATCATAAGAATAGCTATTCAGCAAAAGTGGGTAGGTTTTTGCCTCAGCGTGCTTTCCCGTGGTTCACGTTGTGGACAACGAACTCTAATCCTGAAGCTAACGCGTCTGTGTGTTGAGATTAAAACTTCTGTTTGACGCTGCGTGTGTTTGAGGTAGTGATGATGGCAACAGTTGTATTTATTCAATTCCACTCTCATTCAGCTGCGTCAGATGACGACCGCCACGCAAGGTCCGAGTCACCGCCCCCAGCCTCCACCAAACCTCCGCCTCCGCCACCGCGGCGCAGCGAAACGAACCCGCCTCCACCCCCGCCGCCGTCGCCGCCGCCTTCAATCCACGAGCTGCGTGTGGTCTTCTCCACATGCACCCCCTGTGGTGCCTGTGGGCGCGCGGTTTTCGACGAGGAGGCCATGGCGGAGTGGGTGGCGGCGGGTGACCCCCCGCATGCCGGCGCACTCGCCTGTCCCGCGTGCCACCAGCCCCTCCTGCCTCGACTCACGGTCCGAGCAATCGCCATCACCACTCCCCCCGCTTCCTCCGCCGCCTCCTCCGCCCACGGCCTTGTGGAGCTCTCAGTCCCCCTGCTCTCCCCCCTGGTGCTGCGGAGGCAAGTGGAGGCCCTGATCGGTCGTGGCGGCGATGAGACAGAAACCGGCGGGTCCGGGGGGAACGACGCTATGGGAGCGAAAACGCTGTCATCTGCGGGGATGCTTCAAGGCGTGGGAGCGAGGCGGGTGCTGTTGTGGAACCTGGTGTACCTTCTGCACAGAGTGGGACTTCCCACACACCTGCTGGATGCTCTGTCCACCTGGCTCATGGACGCGCAGGAGGAGGCCAGACGGCTAGGTGGTGGACGACGAGTCCTCTTGGGTGGAAACCTCACCATTGCCAGAGCGCTCTCTGTAAGTGCACCCCCTCGGGATGGTTGTTTGCTGGAGCGGGGTCGGTGGATTTAATGGGAGCCTTGTTGTCCCACAGGAAGTTGTGCTGAGGCCCGACCTGCCAGTCTACGTGGCGGCGCGCTGGGATGCCTTCCCGAGGAAAGCAACCAATACGGTGACGCCGCTCTATCGACTGTTGGACAGTCACAATCAAAACTTGGTGTCTGGCACTGGTGGTAAGAGTCTACTCCGATTAATGACTGAAAAAAATAGGTCGATTTTTAAGAAATCCAATAAGGAAGTAAAGCGCAAGACTGTCCAGTTATGTAATTCAAAGTAACAGCTCACCAAATGGCTTTCGAAATGGTTTGACCTTACAGCGAGTACAATGCTCACGCCATCTAACAGCGTGGCGGACTTGGCTGGCGCAGCCTCGGGCGAAGGCAGCAAGGAACAGCAGCAGCAGTGCGCACAAGAGGAGGTGCTGACATTGGTTTGCGACGGTCTGGCGTACAGCAACTTCGACGCGGCTGTGTCTGCGCTCAACTCGATGCATCGCACAGGCACCAGCCAAACCAGCGCGCTCTCCACCTACAGGGAACTCCTCCTCCTCTCCGCTCGCATCAACGGCACCTCCTGGCAACAGCTGAGTGAGTGGAGTCCTTTTGAATGTCACTAAACTCTGTCGTTGTCTAGTCGTTGTCGGTGGTCTACGACGAGTCTCTAGTAGTTGCGCTTGATTCCTAACTTCCGATTGTCAAGTAAGTGGATGTGCTGTGCTCTTGACCTGTAGACAAATTCGACGTGGCCTACATCAACTACCTGTTGGTAGAACTACAACACCAGTCGGAGAAGTCGGCCTCGGGCAAGTCGAAGCAGCAGCTGCAGCATCAGCAGGAGCAGGAGGTGGTGAAGCAGTGGCGCGCTCAGGGCCTGCTGCCGGTCTCGGCGACTGCGCTGGCCTGTCGCTGTGTCTTCAGAAACCTCTCCCTCAACTAGGCACCACCACCACCACCACCACACCCCACGCCGGCCCGCCCGTATTTTTGTGTGACCCCTCGCCGCCACTGTATTCTTTCCCTTTTCTCGCCTTGTGTTTGTGTGTGTGTGATGAAGTAATTCTGATTATTCTTCTTAATACCACTACCACTATCTGCAAACAGGGATGGAATCGACGGCAATTGCTGGACAAAGTAGGCAGACGTGCAACTGAGCTGTAGAGTAGTGTAGTTTTAGGCGATTGGGGGTGTAGCGGTTGTCGGTCTGCCTCTATTTATAACTATCCTCTACTCGTTCGAAAACGACATTGTGAGTGGGACAGAGACTTCCAAATCAAGCGATTGTTAGTGGGCTGAGAACGAGGTATGCACCCACAGAAATAGGTCTTTCGTAGACAGAGTCACCCTTAACAGCTGGGGGGGGGGGGTTGTCAAGGTTTCGCTGGGAGAGCGACTGCACGAGGTGTCTGCACATTCTGTCAATTATGGTCTTGGGCAGCTTCTCTCAAGCTGCACCATTGGCCTGCTGTGCTGGTAGCTGTGTATAAAACTCTGTATCTTCCTATTGGTGTTGGTGAACCAGAACCCACTTTGAGGACACTGCAGGTTTCGCATCTTCCGTTTGCCTCCGGTATGAAAGAGAGAGGAGATCACATGAGATATCACCAAGCCTGACCTATGTGAGTTTCTGCAATGGAGGTGTTCATCAAAGTGTAAGCTTCGCGCAGTCCCCTCATACCCCAGTTTTCAATGTCACCGGTTGATGGTTGGCGCTAATCATCAGGATGCAGGGTATCGTTTTCAATAGTAAGTCTTGCTGAAAGCTCCAGTCATCAATTCTCCTCGAAGAGCTTAATCTTCTTGCGGAAACCTTAAACATTTTTCTGTAAAAACCTCAATAACTAACCCCAAATACCATTACAACTCTAAAGTTTTAATATACCAATTATTTGTTAACGATTTATACCTTTAAGCCACCATTGCCCATTCAACACTATCATCTGAGACCAGACAGTAAATTCGTTAAAATCCTCATTTGTACCGATCTCGTTAGAAAAATACCGAAACAGAAAGAACAGTTAATCACAACATGTATTTGTCTTCCTTGCTATAATTTTCTGAATTTCAGGTTAATGTGGCCTCCCTTGAATCAGTGGCTTTGGTTTCTGTGAAAAGGCAAAAACAGTAATGGAACATGTGTGGGTGTGTGTGAAAATCTGGGGATCTTTGAAAGAGGCTAACTCACAATCGTCGGTGGTACTGTCTGGCTTTGGCTACCCTTTTTGATGACGTAGGTTCTGTTTTGAGCCCTACTAAAGCTGCTCGAATTTTGCTGTACAAAATAGGGAGGAGTTATAAGTTACATGGTGCATAGAGCGACTACTTTAGTCTAGCAAGTAGCACGTACACCATGAGAGGAGCGTACGCTGGACATTCGGCTGGAGACGCGACTCAAATTTGCGTCGATTGCTGTGCGTGGATCGTGCATTTGCAGCTCTGCGTAGGTGGATTCGTAGCGTTGAGAGGACGGTTGGTTGGTGCCGACATCCGGGTTCGACATGGCCAAGCCAGCACCCGCCTCGCTCTAAAGGATTACGGTGGTGGGGAAGTATTACACTCTAAAGACGTGCCAAATTTGAGGATAGATTCACCGGTCTCACCACAGTGTCCAACGAACGGGGATCGTAAGTGACCGTGGAGGAGTGTTCCACGTCCCCAGAGGGACTGATGGTCCTGTATTGTTGGTGGAATTTGTTCCTCGATTTTGTGTGACTCTGGTCGATGTGGGAATGCTCGGGGTCTTCGAGCCTCCCTCGGCGATAGGAGTCCACGTCTGTGAGCGTCGGGTTGCCACCGCAACAGGGCAGGTCATCGGTTGAAGGCCAACTCCAGGCATTCTTGAGCAGACGTCCACCACGCTCTCTGAGCATGGTGAAGGTTAGAATTTAGCCTCAAGCTAGCGACTACTTAATTCTCTGCCCATATTTCGGACCGTGGTTATTTACTAGCTCATGGTAGCTGTGTGATCTCATGGCCTAGTCTAACTGTTAGCACGACGTACTTAAAAGGCAGCACCATCTCGTTGTTTCACAGCCGGATTCTCATCACCTACAGACTCTAAAGTCTTTTGCGGAGCAATTCCACCTTTTGGTTTTCCCAGATCCCCCTCGTATCGAGACTTTGGCTGCAGGTTTTGAAAGACACCTTAATCTAACTATATCACAAAAGAGGGTGAGGGATTAACCGTCATCCACTTTATTGCTTAATTAAATTAACCTTCAAATTAGGCCAACTTTTTAAGAAGGAAATATGTCTTCAGATGTAAATAAAATTTTGTACCTTTTTTCTAGTCAATTTCAACCACTTTTAATCACCTTGATAGGTTACTTCATTTCACTAAAAGTCATCGTTAGCCTACAGTCTCTTTAACTAGTTTCAAAGTTTGGATCTGTGAATTTTACCGTTGTATTCAGACACTTCAACTCAAGCATCTAGAGAATGCTAGGTATTGATAATGCATTTTCCTGAAATTTATTTAGCTCTTTATTTAAGATAAGTAAAAGTACACACATTAGGTTTATTTTTTCAAGCTGAAACCCCTTTTCCATCATACGTAGAGATGATGACAACGAGGAGAATGGATGATGACCGGAAACCCTAGCCTGAATCGTGAAAGAGAATAACTCGTAGTATCAGCATTAATAATGCCTGCCGTTGAAATAAGGCGAAGACTCGAGTCGCTGCTGTTCACTGAATCACTGAAAATGCAGATAAGCTGGAAAATTACACTACGAAGAGCGTAGCATGACAGACGATCTAAATGAACAGAGTCCTAGAGAAATCTTCAGAAGGAGTTCTGCAGGAGCCTAGCATCGAAAATTTCGACATCCAAATATTCTGCCTGTACGATAAAGCCTACTGTTTTAACTAAAGAAAGTGTATTTATAACTTTCTGGTTATTTTTAGCCCTATTTTATTCCCGTTTATTTAATAGCAATATATTATGTATAATTGTTTAAGTCAATGATATGACTCCATGTACTTCCTTGAATATACTTTCGCAGTTACTACGCGTTCATCTAAAGTGACTGTCACTTTAAATAATAACAACAATATCTTCCAGTTATAAGATAACCTAAGGTGGGAGTAAAAGCTTGTACTAGGAGGAGGTCCTGCTTGCACGCCGTCGCATGAATTTGTGTACACCAATTATCGTGACAGAGCACAAATTGTGACTAAGCGATTTGTAATTGGTTCGTGTCGTTGGCCTCCTTGTCCTTGAACTCAGTATCCTCATCAGCACAGCGCATAAACACTACTCATCCCTAGAGTCGAATCGTTTATCGGAACCACAAGTAACTTATACTAAACGCATTATTTAGGCAACACAACTTTCGGACACAACACTTAAATTCAATTAATATTTTCCCTACTACTAATTTTTGTGCCAAATTCACCTCGTAGGTTTCTGTGTTTTCAAAGGTTTGGCTTGGAATCACAGAAGAAAACTACCACTTTGGTACAGTCCCAGTTTTTTTCAATAACGTTTCGTCCCAACAACTGTCTATATGCCTTTAATACAATTCCTGGAATTTATAATAGATACTTAAGAGGCCTCTTATTCTAGGAACGCCAAAATAGGAACCAAATTTTAATAGGCATAAAAATGCGGGGGCCGTGTTTGTGGAAGCAGAGAGGAAAGGTAAGGGAGCATATTCATTGAAGTGAATCATGTTGACAGTAGCAACTAGGGCGTCACCAGTGCTATGGGCGGTGACCGTTCGTGGTAGTCATAACGACTACGTTTCTGTAGTAACGCGCTATGCAGCATTCACTAGATAGAGTTACAGGCAGTCAATAAGGGAACTGGAATTAGTCAGTTTGGGAAACCGGGTGAGCTTGTAAAGGGAGTATATTTGATGATGCATAGCTTCGGGACTAAAGTGTACTTCTTCAGCCTCTTTAAAGGGATGTTGAACACAAAAGTACTCGTTCATTAGTCACATCGGTTAGAGTGGAATGTCATCAGAAGAGCCACTCTTCTTAGGTGCGTTTAATGTGCTGGCCAGATAATGAAACCAAAAGCAGCAACCTTTGACGGTCTCCATGGCTACTGCAACCTGATATGCGTGCCATGCGGTGACTTCCGTAAGCGCTGGAATAATTAGCTGCTCTGGCGCAGTTCCGACTTGTGAGCCAGATAAGGAGCAGAAACCTGATGCCGCTATTTTGGGATAAGTTAACAGGCAGCCTAAGTAGTCAAGAAACTTAATTTTATGGAAAGCATTGTGGTTGGGCGGATGGATTTTTTACAAAAATGGAATAGAAATTAGTTAGTGAAGCGGATAACTGTGAAATGTTCATGATCTTAACATGTCGATTGAGGTGCCACGATCACGGGAAAAAGCACCTGTGGTGTTTCTGTGTGTGAGAAAAACGACCTTTAGATCTGTGAGCCACTTTCTGAACCTTTCCAATATAGACTCGGAACTTTGTCATCCACCGAGATCCGAAATCTTGGTATTCGATATTAACTTAACAATTAAGTTTCTGCTGCTGTCACCGATGTGATCTCTGCTGAAGCGGTGGCTTTTAATTGCCCACTAACTAGGCCAAAAAGTGTAGTCGTGATGAAGATTAAAAAAGAGCCTTTAATTGACAACATCTTGAATATTTACTCAAATGAATCCTTGACTTACTTTCTGGGATAGACACACCATACCAGTAGGTTGAGACCAATCAGAATTTGAAGAAGAGCGATCGCAGCTAGGGCGTAGCAGAAGGAGAGACCGCAGTTTTTCGTCTCTGCCATCCAAGTGTCAACACCACCTCGTGCCTCGGACTGCTTCTTCTCAAGGTCCACATTGACTCCAACCACGCCCAGTTGCGTGAGTAGAACCCAACCTACATGGGGAAAAAACTTGGTTGAAAATTAAAAAACTTATTTATTTTGGCTATGAGATACTTCTGAAACTTACAGTTGAGTGCAAGCAGGACCACTGAGGTAATTACAGTCCTAGGTCGAAATCTGTCACTAACACCTACCAGCATAGAGAAGCCAGCTAGCAGCAGTGCAAATGATAAAATCATGCTAAGAATTTGAAGTGCTTGGGCTGCATGAAACCAAGCTATAGGAGAAGTAGAAAATCACAAAAATCACAAGTTACGAGCGAAAATAAGTGGCCAGAGGGGGCGGATTTTAGGGTCGAAGATGTAGAAACAGCCAGTGTATACTGTTTGTTGCTGAACAGGCGATATGAAATCTTTCAAACATATCTCCCAAAAGCCAAGGCGCTGGAATCGAGTGTTTGCTGTGGGATATTTGGCGAACCAATATGGCAAAACTGTCGCAAAGAAGTTGCAAAGAAACCCAACAAAAATTGTAGCAGTATATAAGTGCAAAAGAGCTGTATCACGACACCTTGACAAAAAATGACGAAAGACTTGCATTAGCTTACATTTGACTCGTTTTTTGTACTAATGCGACGGAGCAGTTTCATAGAACATCCAAAATAACGCCTCACTCGGAACAGCAAAAAATCAATCTTAAATAGATTAAAATAATTTCAACATATACAGAGGGTTAAAAGTTTTTCGTAGTGATGTTTTTACATACAATATTGTTGATTCAAGGTAGCGGTATAACCTGGGAAAATATTCATAATGCCACTTACTACCGCCCTCAATACAATTAAAATAGACAAACAAGTTTGACTTCAATAATCTATTTGTTTTCAGCCTAAAAAATGTGTAAAGATAAGAACAATACATATAAATTGGCATAACAACTAATTTTTTTAAACATGAAAGGATGTTTTCTCGACAATAGTAATATTTGCACTGAGAATAATCCAGCCTGGACTGATCAAATTCGTCACCATTCGTGTTTAAATGCCAATTGTTTAATGGTATGACATTTTGTAATAGAGGTGGTGAACATATTAGAACTTCAGATTTTTTGCGAGCGGTAACGTTTTACTGGAATACAATGAAACGACACTGCTTACTATAGCTTCACTTGTACCAAGAAAAAGGTGTTATTACTTGGCAATGCCTCTAGAGATTTTGTACAACAACTTTACTAAAAACTTTTTAGGCATGCTAAATAAAACCGATGACGGTTTACCGATGCTTAAACAGACGATATGTATAACTAGAGGCTTTTGTCATGGAAAATGAGAAAATCGGTACATTAAATCAATTTTTTATATGGCTGCTTATATTCTTGTGCAGCCTGAAAAGTCGGAAAACATTTAAATTGATGATCTCGTGCATTTTTATACCAGTGAATCGCTTCATACATTGCATATATTACAAATTTCTGATCTGTATTTTCAATTGCTGAACGTTTGATAACTCGGGCGGAAAATGTTAAAAATTATTAACTGGTACAATAATATGATCGAATTGTTCAATAATTTTTTATATGGACCTGACTCTCAGTGTTTAATGGCGAAAGATCTAGTTATCACATTCGTCAAAAGATGCTATTCAAATTACAGCGTACATTTTACCAGCTGGTCATCCGTGCTGTCTTATCCATTCCACTGCTCGCACACCCTTCGTTTCCCCCCCTAAGCCCACCCTATGCAAGGCGAAGTTTGACTATCGATATTTTTCAGTGGACTTAATTAAATGTATTTCAAGAATACACAGACAAATGAAAAGCGTTTATTCGATATATTTTAAAGCCGTAGACTGCTGATAAAAGTAAATGCATAAATTGCAATGATTTTTCGCGAAAATTTGTTAAGTATTAGCAATGATAATGAAAAAAATCAAAAAATGACATCACATGCTCGAAGTCTAAATATCAATAGAAAAATAAAATGCACATAAATTTCACAACTGTTGAAATTTAAATATCTCTTGTTTAATAAATCAAACAGAAAATAGACTTTTTACTTTTTAGGAAATCTGTCATTTATTAGTTGCTTTTTATTGTTTGACTGGGTTTCACTTTCGAGATCTCTTTGTTGCATATACTAATGAAGCGAGTTGGTCGCGATTTTGACGGTGATATACCTCCGAATAAAATGCAAAAGACAGGAGGATCGAATCCAATCGTTAGGTTTCTCATACCGGCTCGTGCAGCTGGTTTGATAATAGGCAAAGGTGGTGAAAACATTAAAAGGCTTCGAACCCAGGTTAGCCTCCTCGATATGCGTTTGAGTTTGCTATCATGTCATGTCTCAATTCAGCCGCTTAGTGTTATCGAAGATTAATATGGTTTCTAACAAACTTTGTTATTTCCATTTTTACGCTTCTTCCTTATCCTTGACGTCACGACATCGCATATCCATTGAAAACATGTCTCGAACTCCACGTCTAATCAACACGTATACGTTTACCCTTGGTTTGCTTATTGCGTATTTGTCACGCATTACATAACACCTGTGGGTAACGTCGAATCGACTATTTTTGGCTCTGTACATTCCAGTACTCTGTGAAACTCAATATTCCCGACACGAAAGGCATTGAACGGTAGGACACGAACTAGTTGTCTATTTATTTTCTCTTTTTTTGTACAAAATTATCCAATTTACTTTCTGTGACTCGTTTAGGCGGCTCTTACTGCACCAAAATAACATGCATGCCCTAAAAAAAACACTTGGCGTTTTGAGTAGAACTTCTGCTTGAGTTGTAAAATCAAATGTACCTAAAGAAGCAGCCGCTTTCCCCTGTACTCAGTATTGCTATTTTTTGTCTTTTCCCTAACGTTTTGCCTGAGTTTCTAAACTTGTGTGCTTTTCTTTCAGGGTCTTCAATATTGAGGGTCCCCTGGAGAACATTTGCAATGTCTGGCGGGATGTAATGCCTAAATTGAGGGTGGGTTGGCTCGTTATTTCCTAATGCATCTTTGTGTAGGATGTGATGAGTGCGCGCCTCTCGGACCCGCGCGTCCTCAACGGCAGGCAGCCCATGCCGCCGCGTCGCAAGCAGAACCAGAAGGGCAACGGTGAGGGTGGCGGGTGGTGATGCCGACGAGGAGGAACAGGATGACAATATGATCGATTTGCGTCTACTGGTGCACCATAGCATCGCCGGCTGCATAATCGGCAAGGGTGGAGAGCGCATCCGAGAGCTCCGACAGAAGCATCAGATGCGGGTGATCAAGGTCTACCAGATGCATGCTCCGGGCTCCACTGACCGGGTCGTTCAGCTTGTGGCTGAACCTGAAAGTGCTATCCAGTGCATGCAAGCCATCGTTGAGGTTGTTGAGGTAAGGCTCATGCCCGATGTGTATTGACTCGGGTAGTAAACTGTTCGATTTTCACGTCAACCTAGTAGTGTTGGGATGCTTTTGTCAGTAGTGGTAGCTATTGCCAACGGCGCTAGTGTTTCGCTCGCTCACGAGATTCTTAGCCTCTAACTCTGGAATCTTGCATGTGCTGGTTCCTTGTTTTCGGGTCAGTATTTTTAGGTGCCTGTTATTGACTTTTTGAGCTGGTGTAACAGTAGCGTGTAGGAAAGATAGCGATAGGCTGAGAACGATGTTGGGGAACCGCTTTCCTGTAGCTTTCACCAACGCCATAGGGGCCCGATGGGAGGCCTGTGTATTCGTTTGTGGGAGTTAATTGAAGGGGTCGACAAAGGAGGCGCGACTGCTAAGCGCGAGTGACGCTGATCATCAGACTTATGCACCTCGCGATGGCCCAAAGTGTTTTTGTGATAGGGCAATCTAGCGGCGTTTCTTATGTTGATTCGCATTGCAGAGCACACAAACGCGCGGACCTTCGGAGCCCTATGACGCGGCCAACTGCAGCGAGGCAGATGCCCTGACCTACGGTGGATGGTTGACGCCTGAAGCCCTGCAGGCCATGATGCAAGGCGGTGGTCCCATGCCTCAAGGTCCTCCCGGCAGCGTTGCCAACCGGTACCCTGTTGGCGGTAACCCGGGTATGGCCATGCCTCCCCGCTCGTTTGGTGGCCCACCGCCGCCACCTCCACCTGGGACCTTCTTCAACGGCCGCAACCAATTCCCTCCTCAGGTACAGCAACTGCGTGCTCCACCGCAGCAGCAGCAACAACAGCCCATACAGCAGTTCGCTTCTCCGCCGCGTGGATATCCACCTAGACAGGCTCCGCAGCAGTGGCCTGCCCCAGGCGGGTACTGTGTTGACAGTGGCTATGGCAACATGTCGAGTGCCACCTACGGAGTTCCTCCTCCACAACCACAACAACAGCAGCAACCTGTGATGCTTGGAGGTTTTGGCAATCAGGCTGGTCTCTATGGGGCTCAGCAGCAGGATGCAGGGTCCTACAATATGCCACCTCCGCAGGCTACGGCTGGGTGAGTTTACTTGGAGGCTGTCGCGCTTGACTTTATTCCCATCAGAGTGCATCATTCCGATTTATTAGGAATGTCGTGTTTCTTACCTCCTAGTCTGTCTCCTATTAGGGAGATATTTCGCTCTAAACCATCAGGTGCTTACTCGTCACGATCAAAAGCTTATTCATTGTCAACTGGCTTTTGGCATTGTCAAATGGTATTAAAGGTTTTTAATGCCAATTTTTAAGCTGCATCATCTCGTTCGACAGCCTCTGCAGTTGTGTGCCATGTGATGCTTTGCATCGAAGTACGCATCAACACCACAAGTCACTGTGGTCTATTGTTTTTCAGTTAACTCGTTTGATCTAAAAGTCTGCAAATTGTTTCAAATTGTTTGCGTACTTTTGCGATTGCAAGAAAACAAATTGTTCTTTGTTTATTCCCCTCCCCACCTCCAGAGCTTTGCCTCAGCAGCAAGCATCTGCAACAATGTATCGCTTGAACACCGGCGCGAACCCTGTGGGCAGTGGTCTTCTGGGCCCTCAGCAGCAAGCGGTGGTGCCCGCACCACTTGGTCCGAACGGCAACAGTGCGGGCGGCCTGTACGGCTACCCACCAATGGGTGCCGCCATGACGGGTGCACCACCACCAGCTACTGGTCCCTACCCTCCCCCTAGCGCCCCCTGGTAAACAGTCCCGCGAGTCCGACCGTCTGTGTATCCGCGTTTGTCCTTTGTTTCCCTAGTAAATAAACTTGTATTTCTTGTCAAGTTTGTTCTCTGTGTAAAGAAAGTCGGGTGACTCGACTTAAAATACTGGGGTATTTTCGAGCCAATTTCTTTGGTTTGGGGACTACGCGGAATAAAGTCTCGTTCCAACTACTCATCACTGACGGACCACGGGAAGGGTGTAAGAAGCGGAGCTGATGCCGGACCATTAGCTTTGTTCATCGTAAGAAACCTCGAAGAAATTCTTCCTGTTCCTGCTTGGAAGAGTCCACCTTCCAGGATTGATTACCAGAAACAGAGCTACCTACAAGTCTTTACCATTGTATTCCAATAAAATTGCAGGGGGTGTGCTGAATGAATCTACAGCTGCTGTACATGAAATACATGGGTAATCTGTGGGATATCGAGTTCCTTAAATTATTTTTTGCACTAAGATTTAACGTATTTTCACTTTCATTATAATCGTGATTAAAATAATTTGTACGCCTCATACAGTTTCTTTACAAAATTGCGCCTTAAGCTCGAATAAATTAATACTAGACTCTAAAAATATATCAACGAGATGAAGGTTGCAAATTTCAATGTCGATGAAGAGCGTATGAAAAAATGTGTTGTTTCAAGGAAAGAATAAATACTATTTGACGCGACCATAAGAGAGCACTTGCTCATTCAAGATCTTTGCCTTTGGCATTAACTATTAACTAATAAAAAGTTTTCATAACATTATAAAAACAACTTTATAGAAAATGACTATATTAATATAATTAACTAAATATTTTTAGCTAATTATGATTTAAATACTTTTTTATCTTAGGGTCATTTGTTTTGGCACTCAATTACAATCCTTCTCAAGTCGCTTTAACCTTGGTGGTATTATAAGCTTGGCGTCCACAGAACTAAATGCCACTTGCTGGTGGAATACCAGCCCCAGTTATCACACCATTAAGGCTGAATGTCTCTGGCAAATCATCTAATACAATTGATACCGGAACATTTATCGAAATAGGTGGTGGTAAGCTTCTAAAATAGCTCACTTTAATCTTTCCTACTGGAGATTTTATGTTATGCACTACAATATTGTTAACGGTATTATTTAAAAAAATTAGTTGTAGAGATTATCTTTTAAGTTTTAAAGCGCCGACATCTATATTCAATTTAGAGGCTCCTAACTGCTCGATATATTTTACTACGAACGGTGAAACTCCAAATCCATCTCACCGATATCTCGCTGGTAAAGAAGTTACCTACCGTTACCGAGCTCCATTTCAACTCAAAAGCGGACGTCGCACTGTTAAGGCGGTTGTTGCTCATCGGTTTGCCCTTTTGCATTTCCCACAGTTATCTTCCCAATTTTAGTGTTACCGGGGCTGAAAGCCACGTCGTGAGTAAGACATTCACTGTAACTGAACTGCCTCACTCCGTCAGCAGTGGTAGTGGGTCTGGAGACGAATATCCTAACTCCATAGTTCCAGCTCGTGGTGACAATCATAGCTCGATGGATGAATCACTTGATAGCTTTATGAAAAGTGAGTATCATATGTTTTTTGCTCGTATTACCTATTCACATTTTAAGTGAATAGACTAGCACCCATAGAAAAATTCGCTTCTTTTTGGAGAACTGTGGGAATTCTCTTTATCTGAGTTTCTAGAGAGCACAGATCAAGGCTTCGCAGCTACGAATCATTCGGGAACTCAAATTAATGTCTACGGTAGTGTGCCCGGTGTCGGGTGGGACATGAAGACACCCGACGGGAATAGCTTTTCTAGCAATTTTCTGCCACCACTTCAGCCCCAACAAGTTTACTCCACTCCTCTGATACCACCGGAACCAGGAGTAACTCAGCAGCAACTCACTGCGGTGGTGCATCACCTCACCCAGGTAATATTAGCGAGTTTTCCTGATTATACTGTACCATTTCGATGCTTTTATTAGTGTCTCACAGGGGAGACAGAACAACCTTGTCTTTATATTGGAGGTCATTTATTTTGTGATGTACAGTACATTCAATTCCATCTAGTACATCGACCAGATGCGTCAACGGACGGTAATGGAAGTGCGAGAGTCACTGACCCAGGCAATCGCTCATATTATCAAGGCCATTCCCAAGCCTTCACCGGCACCACCACCCCCTCAAGCCCCCGCAGTGGAGTTCCCTGTGCTCAAGGGGCCATTGGGTCAAATAATGCAGCAGTTTAACAGCTTCGCCACCTACAAGTCCAACTTACTCAACGAACTCTCCGGTGCTGATGTTGGGAAAGTAAGCATGCGTGTTTACTTTGACCGAAAAATCAGGACGAATGTGCAGGCATTATCTCATCGCTAAGATAGCTTAGAGTTTTGCCGCAACCCTGCATAATGCATGGAGGATTTTCCAAGTTCTCCTAATGCTTTTGAACAAAATATCGATAAAGTGCTTGCCTAAGATGCCTTGTTCATAGATTGTAGACTAGAGAGACATCATGTAATACATTTCTGCTGTCGAAAAATCTTTAGTTTGTCCTTCTGAACAATAATGTTGATTTCGTGAATAAGTACTATTAAAGAATCAGATTCTGGTCGAATCAACACGACCGCTAAACTGAAGATGTGAGATAGTCGCGGACAAAAATCGAAACAGATTCGCAGGATCTAAAATGTTCCAAACAAAGACTGATGGTTACAGATTGATTACAAACTGTGTGACTAACTTTGTTTTTATTGCCTCGTAACCTACATTTAGGCAATTAAGAGTTGGTGAGCTGAATTCACTCGCTTAAACATTGCATGACGCAATAAATCGTTGGCTCACTATTTATTTACAGCGGTACTAGCTGTTTTCACGTAATGACGGACCAAAAAGTGAAATTCTATACGTGGTTTTCGGGAAACCAAAGGGGGTAAGAAGAGGAGAATCCTTCGTACCAATGTTGTTTCTTGTAAAAAAGTCTATTTGATTGCATTTTAGTAGTTGTTACTAAATGGAGCATCGTTAGGGAGGATCTTATCCCTTTCTAAACCTATTGCAAGAGCAGTTGCCATGACGACGCATTATTTTCCGATGAATGAATCTAAGGCAACTACTGGTTGCCTTGACAACAAGAGCTTGCTATCAAAATGGTGCAGTAGCACGATGGCACCCACGAATTTGTAGGTTATTATTGATTCCCCACTGACTTGTGAGGGTTCTAAATCAGTAGAAGGGGTTATCGAGGCAATATAGTTATTACTAGCAAAACAATCAGTTCTTTAAATTCCTTTCATGAAGGTTAAACACAATAACCTCTAACCCCTGTATGTAACAAAACTAGAGCGGGGAATATCCATCGCTAAAGCCATAGTTGATAAAAGCGCTATTAACTGGGATATTAAGTCAAAAAGGGTCTTTTTTCGTATGCGTCCAATAGGTAGTTGGTGGGGACTGGAAAGACGCGGAAGACAGGTACGTGCTGAAGATTGAGCTGGAAAAGAAAGGTCGCAAACTCCGTCCAACTGTCTCGCGTCCAGAAACCACGCAGTCCCAGAAGAAGCCTCCCAAGCCTGCCATCTCTGAGGTTTGTTTGTTGCTTTGTTTGAGTTTGCTCTTGTATTTAAGTTTCGTCTTTCTCAGCGTTCGAAAGTAGTATGCTACGGCATTAAGTGCATCCGCCATGTTTCTCACGAGACCTAAAATTTACAAATCGAAAACACGGTTTTGGCTAGCAATCCTCTTACTATTACTATAATATGGATATTCATGGTTTACTAATTGATGGACAAGGATGAATCTGTTTGGAAAAGAGGAGTGCTATTCCAATAATTTAACCGTGCATTAGAAGTCCATCGAGTGTCTCCTGATTAATTAAAATTTAACAGCTACAAAATCCAATGCATGTTTAACAAAGTTGTGCAAAGTTTTTTTCTATCAAACAGGGTTATGAATTGGAAACAGAAGTGAGACAGGCTCGGAATCAGAAGGCGCCAGCGATCGAACTCAAAAATGAAGAAAAGAAACCACCAGAAAAGATTGAAAACGCTTACTTCGAAACCGAGGAATACAAGGTTTTTTGATAATTGCATATTCTAACATTTATCCACAACGTTATGGTAGGAAGAGAGACCTTTTGCCCAGTCATGATTTTGGGAGTTTGATAACGCTCACGCAGACAAAAGAAATTTAATCACCCAGAATGATCTCCTGAGACTCAAAGATAATGTCTGGCTTCATCAGGCGAACTACTGGGCAGAAATTTCATGCAGTCATCGTGGGCATCGGCTTGTGTCCTCGATGAGTTTTGGCTCGGGTGTGTGTCAGAGGACGGATAATTCTAGTCAGAAAGCTGATTAGATGAGGACAATTCCTACAACAAAACATTGGGGTGACGAAGACAAGGAGTCGTATAGTTTGGCAAAGTCCGGTTGCAGTGTATGTGCAGCTTGTGTGAAGCCTGAAATGCATGACCAATTAGTGCACTTGAACCTCTGAGTATTAGCTATTCACCGATGATATTTAGGCATTAAGTCAGGCCAAAACTTTAAAGGGGAATGAAATGAGAAGCCACAAGTTGTAATGTTTGATTGCTGGAGGGTATCTCGGGTATCGTTCGGGGAGTTGGGTAAGAGGTCGAAGTCGGCTGCTTCCAGTCATCATAATGGAGGCCTTTATCACGTCATTTTAGAGTGAGGGAACACTGAAGCCAGTGGCCAACTTTGACAGCAACGCCGACTGCCAGCGCCTTCGCAAGGCCATGAAGGGTCTGGGCACCGATGAAAAGGCCATCATCGACGTCCTGGCGCGAAGGAGCATCAGCCAACGTCTGGACATTGTGAAGCAGTTCAAGACACTCTTCGGTCTCGACCTCGTGGAGGAGTTGGACAGTGAGTTGAGCGGCAACTTCTTCAAGGTCTGCCGCGCTCTCTGCCTGCCACCTGAGGTTTTCGACGCTGAGCAGCTGCGCGAGGCCGTGGAGGGCATAGGGACGGACGAGGACTGCTTGATTGAGATCATCTGCTGTCGAACCAACGCCCAGATCGCCAAGATCAAAGAAGCCTATAAGAACAGTACGGTAGTTGACTAATTGTAGGCAAATGGAGGGCGAACTCGTTTCTCACTGTGGGGTTGTTCCTTTAAAAGTATACAATCGGGATTTGGAGAAAGATGTGCGTGACGATACGTCGGGTCACTTCCAGCGACTTCTGGTTGCTCTGCTTCAAGGAAATCGAGATGAGAGCCCCACATTCGATCGGCAGAAGGCGCGTAAGGATGCTGAGGACCTGTTGCAAGCTGGGGAAAAGAAGACTGGAACTGATGAGTCAACGCAAGTTCCTTTTTTCTGGCCTGAAAATAGTTTGGTTGAGAGCTAAATGAAGCGACAAGGCAATCGATGCAGGTTGGGCATACTACTCAAGTTAAGACTCCAGAGTCGGTATGCCCATTTGATGAAACTCAAGGTCAAAACCATGTTGGAGAAGAGATGAAGTGCGCGGTATCCGCAAATGCTTTATATAATCCGTTGAATTCTCAGTGCGGGATTGCATGAAGCGATTTTCCCAAATGCAAAAAGAAGCATTGCGCGGAGAGTAACAATGCTTTACACAGGGGGTGTTCGTGATGAATTTGACATTTCAACAAGAAAGTATGATTAAAAGATGTGGTAGATTTAAAACACGAAATTCAATAGACATGGAAGTGACACTGTTGCAACCAAGGAATTCTGTTAGCGCCTGTTACAGACTCAGTCCGCACCCCCGAAACGAGGCTGCGCTGAGCTGATTTGTTAGGCGAGTTTGTTTAGCGGTTTAAAGAACGAAAGAGTTTATCTACGGTGGACACGAGCACTTGAGGAATCGATTTATCAGCGTGTCTTGTTATGGAGGCAGAAGGCCATAAATTTTGCTAATTTTCATAAATTTTAGTTATGTGGTTAATTGGTCTCATTGGTTTGATAATTACAGTTTCAATGCAATCCTCATTTCCCGTTCAAACGCTCATTTGCGGGCCGTTTTCGAGGAATATGAGAAAATTAGTAAGAACACCATAGAAGAAGCCCTTAAATCCGAGATGTCCGGTGACGTTTTGCGAGCTTTTCTCAGCGTCGGTGAGTCCTTCACTGTCACGACTACGTATTTCAGTAAGAAAGTGTGTGTGGTTGTTTAATTTGTTGTTATTTTTGCACAGTCCGGTCGATTCAGAATAAGCCGGCCTTCTTTGCAAAAACCCTGCATCGAGCCATGAAGGGCATGGGCACGGATGACGAATCCCTAATTCGTGTTGTCGTAACTAGATGCGAAATCGATATGGTACAAATAAAGAATGCATTCAAGGCCGAATATGGGCAGACGTTGGGTGAATTCATCAGGGTATGCTATCGTCTTATATCAAATATCTCTGTTCTCAATTTAGGATGATACCTCGGGTGACTATCGGCGATGCGTTCTCACCCTGATTGGAGATGAGGCTCTGGTTTCAAAATAATTCCGTCACCGGATAATGCGAAACTGTCTTTGTGTGTTGTGATGTCACTTATTGACTAGGCTCTGCCTTGTAGTGGTTCTAAGTGTGTTGTTACGCTGATAGATTTTTCGAACTAAATGCCGCCATTTCCATTAACTTTCCTCAATAATTAACAAAAAAATGGTCTAATATTTTCAACCATTGCTCTTCATTATTTATTATGAGTTTCCATGCTAATTCAAATAAAGTAAGACGGCAAACTTGAAGTTAGAGAGACTTATTTAAAATAGAGTCCACACTAAAATTAAGTAACCTATGTCTTGACTGTTGCAAACCAATATATAATTTCATAAAATAGATTAAACTGAAATTTATTTTTGACCGTCCATCGACTTATTTCACTTCTGACTTGTGAAACTCAGGTAACTTGACTCTTATGATAAGGAAACTTGAATTATTTTAGTAATTACTCGAATATTCGAATTCTTCGTTCATAGAGATGATGCCTCAGTGACACTCATGCTTCATTTTTCTTTGATTCGTCTTCATCAAACTTTGTACAGTGGTCCTCTTTCGCTATATTTTATTAAGAAAGGACATTCAAATGCGTATAGGGCAAGGTAAGAGAAGAGTACGATAAATCAGGTAATTAAACCAATGCAATCTAAAACACAATATACTCTTAAAAAGGAACTGTTAAACCAACTACACTACTGATAACGCTCTCTTCGCACCCCTTCCGATCTATCGATGGAGGTTGTGAGTTACTTAACTGCCTTACCTATGTGCTACAAAGAATAATAAAATATGCTTTGATAAATACGTAACTTTTAAATGCAATTATGCTATGGTAATTGTATTAATGTGTGTTTGACTTGGTCAAAATGGTGCATATCGTCGTAATTGCGTTTGCTGAACGGAGGCGGGTGTTTTGTGTTGTTTTGTGGTGTTCTAGATGTCCCGTTTACATGATATGGCTGTTGATATTGGTGAGCTGTGGCTACCTAAATTTATGATATTTTAACGTTATTTATATGACTTTAAATGATTATTTAACTAAGTGGTTGCATTATCATCTGACAGGATTCGAAGTTGATAAGTTTACAAATCGCATTGAAGAAGAGAAAAAAAGGATAAAAGGTAGGTTTAATACAATTTTGACTGTAACCATGTTTATCAGCACTTTCGACACCAACAGTGGAAAAATTAATGAAATGTTTGGTTAAGGCTACTCATAGTGCGGCAGTCCTATTTTCACAGGGAAACCTTGGACCTTCTTTTACTCGGAAGTTTCTTGTGCATTTTGTCACAAGCCTTTGTAGTCTTTACTGATTGATTCCGTCTCTTTTTAAGTTCTTGGGAACAGCATTAGTATCCCTTGGAGACATATGATCAAATAATGAATTTTTGCAGTTGGTAGCGCTCTTTGATTTTCTGTTTTAAAACGTATGGGGAATCACAGACCTCAGATATGCTAAGGACCTCCCGTAGAGTGTCGTGTTGTTTTGTGCTACTTTAATTTTAAAACCGCTTATACTCTTACGAAATCAAAGCAGGAATTATATGCATCCGTTTGCCAATCTTTAACTAACCTTCAACTAGAGGCAAAGGCTCGCTTGGATCGTCAGTTGGCGCAGCGCCAAGAAAAGGAATCGGAGGCGCTGGCCTTGGAGGCTGAGTTGGGACGGCTGCAGGAGACCTGCTTCTCCCAGAGTCCCGCAGACGCTGATGATGATGCAGGCACGACTATGGCGCTCTGTTTGGCTAATGCACTCGGCGAGACCAGAGCCGCTGCACAACGCATGAGGTCAGGGAATATCTCCTGTTTGCACTAACAGTGGTCTTCCTCTTCGATGCTTTGTGAAATGACTAGGTCTAGTTATGAGCTTGCTTACGATTTCCTCGTGACCCTTTGGAGCTGTACTGTGTCTGCTTAATGTCTTTGCCGTTTTGTAGGGACATGAGAATGGAGATCTTGGCGGAGTACAGGACGAAGTTGGATCAGTGCGAACTGATGCATCAGCGCAACACCATGCTCATGGGTTTTCTTGAGACATGGCGAAGAAAGCAGTCCGAGGGCAAGCATCTCTCTGGTGAGTCACCTTTGAGGCCCTAAGACCAGCAGGTACACTCGAGCTGCTAGATTTTCATGAACTGTAGGAACCGGCTGGATTGGAGGAGTCGCATTCATAGTGCGAGGTGATCATTCTCAGGAGTGGGGGGCACTTAGTCAAGAATCCCTAGGGGTAGTAAGTACCACTTGTGGAAGCCCTGTGTGGTGTTGGTATTCAAGATATGCTGAATGATCAATCCGTCTTGGAAGTGTGCATAAAGTTCAGGATCGGACATACAGGTAGCGGATTTTCTCAATAACAGGTCTTTATTAATGCTTGTTTTCATTTGCCTTTGTAGAACTGCCGGACCTCGTTAAAAAGCTGTAAGTGATGTGTACGGATGCGGTGGTTTCACCGCTTTCAACGAAGAATTCTAATTCGTCTCACCTTTCCATCACAGGTCGATGGAAGTGTCCCACTTCTACTCCATCCCGGTTCACCAAATCCTCGAAAAGGCTTTTCCAGATGTAAGATTTCGTCTCGATCCCGCCTCTGGTAGCTTTTTAATCCAAGTTATCGTACATAGTTCGTTTCGTCAAAGTGGTCTTGTTTGTTTATATACGCCCATTATAGCAGTACTACTAATTATGTTAGAGTAACGTTAGGTATACATGCCTGTTTTTGGAATGTTTTGTGCATAGTTTTGTGTGAAAATCGGGAAATCTGCTCCTTGCCTCTCATTCAGCAGCGTATGATGGTTTCTAAATTCAATCATTTATTTACGATTTTACTATACACAAGTAGCTTTACCTAGCTGCGAGTCGATTCATTTGACTTCACTTGCACCCATTGGCAGTGTGGATAGAAACGTTCTAGCAATTACAACTGTTCAGTCCGGAATCTGCTGATCGTCATACGAGGGGTGTTCTTTACTCACTGTTTGTTTACAATAAAGACAGCAGCAGGCACGAAAATCGACATGATTCAGCAAGCCGACTCAGCTCCGCATTCAGTGCCAACAACTATGTCGCATCTGCCGCGTGCCGGAGCCCCTACTGAGACGCTGTGTGGCACCGCTCTTATGAACTCCATGCTCGAAAACTGTGGAAGGGAGAACGCAGCTGACGTGTCGGCACTCTGTCGAGTTCGTGGTGAACCCGAGCCGTCAATCTACATAGCAGACCGCACCGCAACTGAATTCAGTCGTCTGGACAATCTCCATGACGACGACACTGGTCTACTCGGACCAACTGGTCGACAGGGTAAGATGAGCACGCGAATTATTTCTTTATATCCACAGCAAACACCAGGGAATTAATTTTATTCCGTCATGACAGGAATGTTGTCTGAGGAAGCCCTGCGAAAAATCTGTACTGCGCAAGAAGACACAATATTGGATCCCGATGCAACACTATAATATCAGCCATCGTTCGAGTGAAAAGTCCATTTATAAAAAACTGATTTCGCTATTCGTAGACGCCAAGAGTTACATTTCATAATTGTTTGAACTTGCACTTAATCAAAAAACTAAACAAGCAATTCGCCGTCGTAAATTTCAATGAC